>JAHKKF010479391.1:0-17837 GCA_019740295.1 Labeo calbasu | reverse complement strand
ATTAATCACTGCAGTTCAAAGAAACACGGATTTGCAGTTATCATTTAATTTTAATATGTTGAATTGTGCAGTAAAATCATATCCTATTATATTGTATTGTAGTATATCGTATTGACAAGTCATCAGCTAAATATTTTCCATCTTAAATTCTGCATAACTGAATGTTTTTAAATAAATACTGACAAAAACTATACGTTTTTCAGCTGGATGATATGACGATATATAACATTGATACAATTGATCACCGGGGTTTAGACCAACCTATTTTGTATTTACAAAATGAGTTCAAATTTGCTTTATTTATTGCCCCCGTCGTCAAAATTAGACACAAATAGGTGTTAGAAAACACGATTTCTGGCTACATTAATATGCATTGACCACTGGATATTTGTTAAGTTGTTAGGAACATTATATCAAGTTCAGCAACCTTTAGCTTAAACTGATTATCGTTTACTCACGTTTTCGCATCTTCCCTATTAAATCCATTCACGCTGAAGGCTGTCCGGCTGAGGGGGCGTGTCCCGGCGGGAAAGTGACATCAATGCATACCCTCCATAATAGCAATGAGGTAATAATAGTTAAAATAAAGCGTCAAAAGCAAGTAATCATATGGTTTTATTGAACAAAACTGTTAAAATACATAATGTATTATAAACAATAGAATTAATGTACATTATATCAAATGCCTGCAAAGGGCGCCAACGGCCTGACGCTTGTTTGTACACTTCACTGCGCGATCTAATCCTTGCTTAATATTGACTAAACAACATTTAATTCAAATGTCCAATTAATGTGGAAAAATGTGGACATCAAAACGTGTAAGCTCAGAGTGAGGGTTTAAACTTTTATTTTGAAATCGCGATGAACGGTTAGCATAATTGAAAAAGATAATAATATATTCTCCTGTGTTTGCGTAGGTTTATAAATTATTTACCTTACAAATCTGATGAAATAGAGCACGTTGCGTTCCCAGATGAACGTTATAATAAACCCAAACTCATAACAACATGTAGACACGTAGTTTGAGACGCTCCACACATGTAAATAATAACAGTTCGTGCAGCAGCATTTCCTGTGAATGAGCGTTCTTGAGATGTACGTACGTAAGTAACCTACAGGCATGCAAATAATTAAAGCGCATATATTAAATCCTCATCATATATACAGATATATATATATATTTTACAATAGAATACTCGAATAGAATCAAGGAATCCTTGCAGCCCTAAACAAATTACATTTAAAATATATTTGAATAAAAAAATAGTTATTTTACATTATGAAAATATATAATATAATATAATAATATAATATAATATAATAATACTTAACAATATTACTGTTTTACTGTATTTTTGATCAAATAAATGCAGCCTTGGTGAGCATAAGACAATTATTTAAAAAAACTTTACTCGAAAAAAATCTTAATTACTTCAGACTTTTGACTGGCAGTGTATAAGCTATATTTACTATATTAAAAATTATATATTTTTTTCCTTTTGTTTGTTTGTTTGTTTACTTTTTTATTGAACATTTTTATGGTGCATGGTTCCCATTTTTACTAGACTATAACTTTTTTTTTTAATATTTAAATGTTTTACTTCAAAACTTAAAGGCAGGGTAGGTGATCTAGGTAAATAAATTTTCCCCACATGTTTGTTCACATCCCAACTGCAGTCACTAAGTGTTCTAAATTTATTTACCCACCTTATCCCCGTCCAGCTACTTTGAGCTGTAGAAAACAGCTCGTTTTTCTACTTGATATTGCAAATTGGTGTGTCTTACCATCTAATTTTAATGTATTAACTTAATTATGAACACGTTTGTAGTGCAAACAGTTAACCATTTATTGCACGTTGTTACTCCTCTGGTTATTTCCCTATAGCGCTAATCAACCGGAAGTCTCGTCAATTCTCATACCTCAGCGTTTGTGCAAACATAATATCAGCACGTTCCCTTATGCTATTGCAGACCGAGCGAAAATGGAAGGCATTCTTATTATAATATTAAGCGCTACAATGTTTTCTCACCAGCGAATGAGTCATGAGGTAACGTTAATCTGACAATCCTCCACCAACTTCGTTTCTCATCGTGTTATCCTCCAGTCTGCCTCTGCGCGTTCTTGTATTTTGTAGGAGGCGTGGCTTTGCAGATTGATTATGCAGGAAAGGTGTTATTTGCTTTCAAAGCTAGCTTGCTATTGGTAGCCTCTTCAGAATCGTCTACTATACCTTTAATGTAATCTTGTTGTTTTAACCATAAACAATATATTTTACTTTTAAAAAACGTTTTTTTTTCATGTAAATTCCATATAAATATGTATTATAATGTTAATGTATTACAATATTTAATCAAATGGCATTTAACAGGTTTTTACTGTACATTCTTACCTTTTGTTTCTGTAAAGGTTATTGAATCTTGTTACAGCGAGGGTTTTGGGAATTGTGTGAGCGTCAGTGTGAGCGGTTACTGGCTGAGTTCCTGTGTTGTCTGACAGTGCAAGTCCAAAGAATACGCTTTGGGTTTGAGGAAAAACCACAGTTCTCAAAAGTGATAGAACAAAGTTTCAGGTTGAGATGGAGATGGATGGAAAGTACTTATTCAGCACAAGTTTCATTTTGCCTTACAATATGTAATATCCTCTTCCCACACACACACGCTCTCTCTCTCTCTCTCTCTTTCCAATTGTTCCTCTCCAATCTATATATAGATCAGTATCCAAACAGTTTGGGTAAAGAAATAGCTCAGATAAAAATGAAAATTTTGTCATAATTTTCATCATTCAAATCACTTGTGCTTGCATATGTTCAGATTTGCTGCATTAAACTACAAAGTCAGTGATGTTTAATGCATTGGTTCTCCTGTCTCGTAACCGTGCGCACTGCACCAAGATTAAATATGTGGAAATGCAGTAATGAAGGGAAGAATTTCTAAAGACTAATGTCTTGATTTGAATCATGTTCTGTTCATTTTTGTCTTTTTTGCTGCTTGACAGATTTTGATATCTCCTTTTGTGTTACCCAGAAGTGTTTGGAATGACATGAGGGTGAGTAAATGATAACACAATTTTCATTTTTGCTTGAACTGTTTCTAACTTATCCGTTTCTGCTTTCGCTAAACAGTTGTCCTTTTGATGAAGACTCTAGCAGCATTGAAGTACACAATCAGAGCTGCTTCCGGCCTCATTTCCATCTCAAAACACTGGTGTGACCAAACCTCTGGGGAGAAAACTCAGCACTGATGTCTTTCATGTTTGAAGCCTGAGGATTCTCATTTTCCTGTGGATCTGTGATGAGAAGCAGGCAAAAATGTGTAAAGAAGGTTAGGCTTTTTTTCTGCAGATATTCACTTATCTGTTTACATCTCTATTTTGTGCCACAAATGTGTTCAACTCTCCCCAGCAAGTGACAGGGGAAAAATGGCTCTTTTTGTGTTTAAATGTGGTGTATGTTGAAATAATTATTAATTACAAGGTCATCATTTTCAGGTGAACCATTGTCATATTTATTTTGCTTATTAATTTTTGCTCATAATATGACTCTTGTTTTGTGCCCTTGTAAAAAGGTAACTTTTATAAGCTTTTGTAAATGCCAAAACCAGCAGGCTGACATCAGACTCATAAAATGTCAAAGCTTGATTAAAACAGGGTTTCTGATATAAAACACTATAGCCACGCTACATAACTACAATAACAACTTTTAAGTAAGCAAGCAACACCAAACTTTTAAAGTTGCCCCTGTAAACCTACAAAAAAACATTATATTAATAATTTATTATGATTACTATCTTGTTGTATCTATATACATATTTTTTTCTTACTTAATGACCATATTATCTAGATGTTGTAGCATTTTAAACATTAGCTCGGCCAGGTTGAGAGACCAATTTAAACTAGCTAAGCCTGGTTTAAGCTACATTGAAGGATAAATGATGTACACATATATATAAACCCTGGACCACAAAATAGTCAAGGGTCAATAAATAAGCTTTCCACTGATGTATAGTTTGTTAGGATAGGACAATATTTGCCTGAAATACAACTATTTGAATATCTGAGGGTGCAAAAAAAATCAAAATGTTGAGAAAATCGCTTTTAAAGTTGTCCAAATTAAGTTCTTAGCAATGCATATTACTAAACAAAAATTAAGTTTTGATATATTTATGGTAGGAAATTTACAAAATATCTTAATGGAACATGATCTTTACTTGATATCCTAATGATCTTTGGCATAAAAGAAAAATCATTAATTTTGACCCATACAACGTATTTTGGCTATTGCTAAAATATACCCATGTTACTTAAAGGGGTCATCGGATACCCATTTTCCACAAGCTGATATGATTCTTTAGGGTCTTAATGATAAGTCTATAACATACTTTGGTTAAAATTTCTCAGTGGTAGTGTAAAAAACACCCTTGTCAAAATCAGCTCTGTTCAGAGCGAGCCATTCTATAGCATGTTCCTTTAAATGCTAATGAGCTCTGCTCACCCCGCCCCTCTCTTCTGTGGGGTGACAAGCTGGTCTGTTTACTTTCACTGCATTTAGCCGTGTTTAGCCGTGCAACTTGCTAATTAGCACATTATTAAGAAAGGCGATTTGCAAAGAATGCATAAAAACCCTTATACTCACTTCTGCTGTAGGTGAAGCTGCATTACAAATGATTCACGCGAACCTAACCTAACACAACGTAACACTTTTTTCATTTCTCAGTTTGTGTAAATCCACGTGGGGTTCAGAGAAGTTTTTATCCATGTTAATTTCACACTTGTCTAGTACAAATATGTTGCTTTGTTTCATAATTACAGTGTATACATTTTGGGTCATTTACCTCAAAAGAAAGTGAAAAGTGACAACATGCCCCGTATGTGGGATACATTGTAACTTGTGAGGGGCATGTTGTAACATGACATATGACAGCTTAAAATGTTGTCTGATTGAATGAAAAAAAATCTACAGGACAAACTAAAATATTTTATCAATAAAATAAAATGCTTAACTTTTTCAAATAAAATAACGCCATTTTTTTTAAGAATTAAAAAAATACAATTTTTGAGGTTCACAATGAACACATCGCAACCATGCGTGAGACAGCTCTGATCACAAAACACAGCTAATGTGTGCAAACACAGCTCTCATAGAACACGAGACACATAAGTCAAAATGCTACATTTCTTGAAATAATAATTTCTCAACATTAAACATCAATTGTCAGTCTTTATTCACCTGTTTCTTTTTAAAATCCATAAAAGTAAATAGTAAAAATTACATGGCTAATGTCATAGAATAGCATAGTTTAATGCTATTAGCAATTAGCAGGGCACATTGTAACGCAGTGTTACAACGTTCCCCATCAGCGCAACTGGAATATAAAACTGGTTAGTGTCTTCTGCTGGCTTGCCAAGCAAGGAGAAGTCCACTTCCAAAACAAAGATTCACATATCTTGTGATCCAAGATGTTCTTGTCTTTCTTTCTTCAGTCGTAAAGAAATTATGTTTTTTGAGGAAAACATTTCTGCATTTTTCTCCATATAAAGGACTGGTATGGTTCCCCGATCATTTACAACCGCATTTGGGATTGTTTGAAGCCGCATTTAAACTGCATTTTGGAAGTTCAAATTCGGGGCACCATATCAGTGCATTATATGGAGAAAAATGCTAAAATGTTTTCCTCAAAAAACAATTTCTTTACGACTGAAGAAAGAAAGACAAGAACATTTTGGACGACAAGGGGGTGAGTAAATTATCTGTAAATTGTTGTTCCGGAAGTGGACTTCTCCTTTAATAAACTATCTAAACTAATAAATAACAGATTTGTGATTAAAATAATAGCATATTTGTCTCATTTTAAATGAATACTAAAAACTGAGATGAAAAATTTACTTCAGCCAGAAATTTACTATTACAATAGTAAAATAAATATTCAGCGATATCTTCAAAAGGCTTTTGAATTGTGGTGTACTTTTTTTCTCTGTATAGTGTTGCTATGGAAACTAGTAAATACCGTAAATTTGGTTTTGATGGCATGTGTGGAAATATTTAAACCACGTGTTACAATTAACCCCACGTTAGTTTGTGCCCTGCAGACCCCTAACATTAATCCTCTGCGTCTTCAGCGTCTCAGATGTTGAGAGTTAATGATGATGACGTCACACCGACAAGAAGCTGACAATAGCTTGATTTGAAAAAGGGGATATTTCTTATAAAGATTACAAAAATACCACTGGGTGAATTTTTATCATAATAGGGTGGTTGTATACACACACTACCAACACACACTGCATTTATGTTCAAACAACATGTAAAAGTGAGTTTTGCATCCAATGACCCCTTTAAGGTTTTGTGGTCCAGGGTCACATAGTAGGTAATATTCAATGATACATTAATACATTTAATAATGTTTTAGATTTTGGCCAAAACTAGGTATTTTAGGCGTGGGGAGCTTAATTAAGCATCATTTTCAGTAGCCTTCACATCGGCAAACATTTCTGATGCCTTAAAATTTAGGCAGCTCGCTAGGTTTTAGAACAAAGCGAATGACTTGCCATGCAGTAGGTAATGAGGCAGTGTTTATGCAGAGTACTTCCCAGTTGCTAAAAAAACAAAGTCAACAAAGCATATTTCTGAAGTGACTCAGAGTACGTCTCATCTAATTTGTATGTTTATCCTTAGTCAGTCTTATAATTTGCAGCCCTCATCAGTGCAGTTCCAAGGTAGAATTCATCGTGTCTTATTTTGTGAGCCATCCAACAACAGCTTTTCTATAGCTTTAACTTTTTACTGGGAGGCTGAAAAATAACCCTGACACGCTCTTTAAAGCTCAACATCTATACTTAGGACTAAAGGATAGATGGTAAAACCACAAAGAACAAAGACGTGTGTGCAAGTCTTTTTACTTCCTAGGGAAAAATTAGGTAAGAAGATTTTTAACAGAACAAGCGATATTAAACTCAGCTAGCTCACAACTCTCCCGAAGGCATAAAAGCCGGTTTCAGAGAAATGCGAAAAGAGGGATGAACGGATAGAAAGATGTACTGACAGGAGAAGGATGAAGAGATAAAAGGAAGTAGAGAGAGATTTAGGTGCACGTCAAGAATGTCAAGCACAATGAATGTCATGGGAGCCGCTGCCGTCCCTCGGAGCGACTCTACAATTGCTCTATCATGGCTAGGGAACCGTAGTCGCCATTTACATGCTAGTTTAGCTCTGCCAATTCAATCATGCCATGATGAACATGAGAATGGAGCCCTGTCAGAATCCATTACATGAGGGACGGTTGAAAACCGGGTCGAGTTAAGCAGGGTCCTGGGTTTTGCATCGCAATTGCGGCCGATACGGCAAGTCTGCGGTTCCTCTGGTCCGGTTGCTTACACAGGAAGGAGTGGACCAGATGTATAAATCAGAATTCAAAGGAAGCGGGCTAGGGGAGGATGCTGGCAGCCAGACTGAAGAGGGGCCCAAAAAAGTCCTGCTGTCAGGCAGCTCATTCATCAAACGCAGAGAGGGTGGCCTCACCCGGAGGCCCAGTCGGCCTGTCCTCCTCTCCTGTGTTGGGGAACACTTTGGCTTAGACTCATTTTAGCTAGAGAAGGTGTTAATTAAACTACCCAGAACAATCTGAATGCGAGAGAGGCGAGCATGGAAGCTGTGAATCTTGCTGGGCTTCTCTCGAAGCCCCCGCTGTGTGTTGGATGTGTGATCCTGGCACTGCGCAATCCTCTCAGCCTAAAGTTGTTTGATGGCCCACACCTGCCACCTCAGCCATGCTGATCTTGGGCAGTTTAATCTGTTTATCGTGGCATTAGAGACTTGTTAGTGACTCATAGCTTTACTCACCAAATGCTTTAACTTTTGTTCAAAGACCTTTTATAGTGTGTTAAAGATTTGGTTCACCCAAAAATGAAAATTCTGTCATCATTTATTCACTCTCATGTCGTTCCAAACCTGCATTCCTGACTTTCTTCAGTGAAATACAAAAAGTGAATTTTTCAGTAATATGCCAGTTTTTTCTGAAAATCTGGACATCCATTCTAGCGTTGTTGCATATGGTAAAGAAAGTTTAAATAAATCATTAAAGGAGACCTATTATACCCCTTTTTTACAATATGTAATATAAGTCTCAGGTGTCCCTAGAATGTGTCTGTAAAGTTTCAGCTCAAAATGCCCCACATATTATTATTCATTATATCATTTTTTGTGTCTTTTTAAATGCAAATAAGCTGCTGCTCCCCGCCCCTTTCTCCAGAATAGGACTGTGCCTTTACAGCTTGCACTTTGGATCTGTCTAACACGCTGAAATCATGCATTTTAAGCCATATTAGTAATATACAATAAATAAATCAATAAATAAATCTACTGATTTTGTCTCCACTGAGGCTGGGACTCTAAATAGTGTTCTGTGCAGCCAACGACAGAACAGTTAGCATGCTTTGCTCGATCTTTTGCCATTGCGTTATAATTAGTACACCGCTGTCGCTTGCAGAAACAAAATGATGGTGCTGTGGCTGGAAACATGCAAATTAAGAGGCGGTAATATTATAATAAGATGCCTTGATCTTGATCTAATATGCTCGTTTTTTCACATGCTTGCAGAAAAAAGTCTTACCAGAGTTACTGGGTTGTCCTTTTTGCACATTTTCTGGGTTGGTAAATGCACTGGGGACCCGATTATAGCACGTGAACACGGAAAAAGTCAGATTTTTATAATATGTCATATTAAAGTCATTATTTTGAGTCACAAAATATAGGCCATACTTCTTTTTTGTTACACCAATCAAACACTTGTATGTTAAAACCCAGTTTTAAAGCATGCTGAGTAATGGACAGTGGTGCCTTTATGGTGCTTTTGTGACCTTTCCCCCCCATTTTTTGTAATTACATGGACAGAATGAACGGTACATACCTGAAACAAAAACAAAAACAACTTTTACCTTCATAGAGGATAAGTAACAACATGAGAGTATGTTTATATTAATGTGAAAACTATTTTAGTATTTCATATTATTTTATACTAGTTTAGGTTCGACTGAAAAGTGCCAATAAGTTCATCAGCGTAAAAATCACATTTCGTTTGACATCATGACATCATGTTTTTTGCTTGATGTTCATGCAAAGAATGGGGCTATTAAAACGTAAAAGGTCTGAATGGATTTTTTTCCTTACTTTTTGGAGCCATCTGTTAGATGCAAAAGGAATTATAAGACCAAAGAAAAAGCAACAGCATTTAAGCAACTAATTGACAGCTATGGAAAAAATGATCCAAAACACCGTTACTCTAGACAACACCTGTGAAGTGAGACAGGACAAAGCTCAAAGCAACAAACTCGTTTCCTAATCCAAACAATCCTTGTAAATGGAGGTAATGTTCTCTTTTATACTGCGATAGAAATTGATATGAAAACATATGACATCAGCATCAAAGAGCCTGATGCAATCCTGAGTAACACAGACAGTCTGTGTCTTCTTGTCCACCATATTTGGTTCCAAATGCACAGACCAAGCTCCCAGATGAGACTGCAGATTTGCCCCTACTGCGTTTGTTGAAGTTTCACGATAAATTTGAACCGACAGCTCCACTGCAGGGATAAATAATGTAGCCGCATTTCGGGACATCATTAAGAGTAATGTTTCACTTTCAGTCCCCTAAAATCCCTTTCACACATTTAAATAATAAACGGTTTTGTGGATTAATCTGAAAGTTCAACCTGAAGTCAAACTCGAGCTGCTTCCACCGCGCTCAGATTAAAACTCGAGACCTGCCGCAGGATGAACGCGCACCGAGCCCATTTTTCACTCGTTAAGCAGTTTCGGCTTCTCTTCTTCCTCCCTGCCGTGAACAGGAGAGATTTAAGTGCCGTGCAAAATAAAACACATGATGAATTAGAGGACCACTGTCCTTGTGTGACAGATTAAACCGCAGCGAGGCGCACACGTGTGAGAGCTTGTCCTCCAGTGTCTGCCGCGTCTCTCCTCCCGCTCTGCCCTGGCTCTGCTACACCGGCACGAAGCTGACAGATCACCTGTCTGCCGGTGCGCTGGAGGGGTCTCTTCCTGACCGACACAAGGTCGTTCAGTCACTCAGAGAGTTTGGACTGGCTGCCTGCCGCATTAGTCAGCACTTTCCCGCCACTCCCCATTCTCCCTGACTAATTTGCGCGTTATAAATGGAACGAGCTCCGAGCACATTGAGACATAAACATGATCATTACTTTGAAGTATGAGCAGTCAAATGGACAGACCTACATGCTCTATCCATTGTCAGTAAGTCTGCGGTGTTGTCCTTCAGTGTTTCGTGATTCATTTTACGGAATCAGTTCGTTCGAATGAAGCGGTTCAAAAATGATTCAGTAGTTCATTGACATTTTAAAGGTGACAAATGTGACTTTTTCCACGTTTAAATGCTATAAAATCCGGTCCCCAGTCCATCTATCAACCCAGAAAATGTGAAAAAGAACAATCCAGTAATTTTCTTTTGGTAAGCCTTTTTCTGCAAGCTTGTGAAAAAAACGAGCCGCTCAGATTTTGCTCCCCCTGTGATGTAGAAAGGGTATTTTATTATAATATTACCACCCCCTAATCTGAATGTTTCCACCCATGGCGCTGCCATTTTGTTTTCGCAAGTGACAGCGGTGTACCAGTTTGACAGTTTAAGCGCAATGAGACATGAAAGAGAACTTAATTTCCCTGATAGCACACATACATCATGGAGACGTCTATTTGACGTCTGCATTTATATCTGGAAGACATATTTTTTGGAGTGTTTGCTCATCTGCAATACATCTATAAGACGTTTCCTATCAGATGTCAAATAGACGTCTATTAGATGTCTTTAAGATGTTTATGATTTAGATTTAGAATGTATGTAAAACTGACATCTTGCAGACATCTGTCAGCTGCTTTCCAGATGAAGTGATCTTTAACAAACATCTTGCAGACGTACGTGTGCTATTTGGGTTAGTACTCACATGCCGTGTAACAGCTGCTTTCTGCGAGCGTGCTTCGTATGTGTGCGCTCACCCAGATAGCACACGTACGTCTGCAAGATGTCTGTTAAAGATCACTTAATCTGGAAAGTATCTGTTGTGTACAAACATCTGACAGGCGTCTGTAAGAAGTCAGTTTTACATACATTCTAAATCTAAATCATAAACATCTTACAGACATCTAATAGATGTCTATTTGACATCTGATAGGAAATGTCCTATAGACGTATTGCAAATGAGCAAACACTCTAAAAAAGTCGTCTTCCAGATGTAAATGTAGACGTCAAATTACATACATTCTAAATCAAAAACATCTTAAAGATATCTAATAGACGTCCATTTGACATCTAATAGGAAACGTCCTATAGACGTATTGCAGATGAGCAAACACGTTTAGCAGAGTATCTGAGGTACAAGCTGTATTCCCCACCTGTAAGTCGCTTTGGATAAAAGCGTCTGCTAAATGAATAAATGTAAATGTAAATGTAAATGTAAAGGCACAGCCCTATTCTGGGAAAAGGGGCAGCAGCTCATTTGCATTTAAAGAGACATGCACGAAAACAACGTGGTTCTGCTTTCACTCAAAATGGGCATTTTCCAAATGATATAATAAATGATCTATGAGCGGAAACTTCATAGACACATTCTGAGGACACCTGAGACTTATATTACATCTTGTAAAGAGGGGCGTAATAGGTCTCATTTAAGTTAAATGCTGATGTGCCACTACATTTTGATTTGACTACATTTGACTACGGTTTTTGTTTGTCTATAGTTGAACTACTGTAACTTATGAGTAGCTTGTAGCTTTGCACGCTTTGGTTTTAAAATAACTCCCTCTACACTGTGTCACGCTTCATAGTAACAAATGCAGTTCCATGACCTGCAGGGTTTTTAGCAGACACAGTCCCGCTGCCAGAAGAGTCAACAGGGCTTCCGCAGGGTAAGGCAACTCCTCTTCCCCTGCTTCCTGTTGGGCTGGCCAATTTCCGCTGACTGTATTTTGGCCTAGATTATTCTCTGTTAATACTGGCAGAGCCTCAAACAAATCAAATATTCTTTCACTACTGGATGTCGGTGAAGCCACTGGGTGAAGCTATTTACAGAGCCATCCACACTGGCTTCTGTATCAAGCCAGACAGGAAGTTTTATCTGTAAAGGGAAGGGAGATGCACTTTTATGCCTCAGAGGGCAGCACGTTTCCACAAAATGTTTTGGGAGTTGGTCGTAAATGTCAGACATTATTATAGAGAGCCACAATTAACTCGGACCAAACAAAAAGGTCTGAGCTAATCATGATTCATATGCTGATCATATTCCAATTGTTGACATTATATTTTAAAGAACAAACACTTGCTCTTTTGGGCCAGTGCTGCATTTCTACTGGAAATCTTACATCTTGTAGATCAGTTTTTTTAAAACATGTACTGTTTTCCACATTGTTGTAAATTCTGCTGATTTGTCTCCAAGATAATTCTATCTAGCTGGCTAATAGACAATGCCGTTTAAAAGTTTGGAATCTGTAAGTCTTTTCTGCTCACCAAGGCTGTGTTTAATTGATTAAAAATACATAAAAAACAGTAATATTGTGAAATGTTATTGCAATTTAAAATAGTGGTTTTCTATTTTAATATACTTTAAAATAGAATTTATTCCTGTGATGCAAAGCTGAATTTTCAGCACCATTACTCCAGTCTTTAAAGTCAAATGATCCTTAAGAAATCATTCTAATATGCTGATTTATTATCAATGTTGGAAACAGTTGTGCTGCTCAGTATTTTTTGGAACCTGTGATACTTTTTAATAGGATTCTTTGATGAATAAAATATTAAAAAGAACAGCATTGATTGAATATAAAAATATAAACTAATGTTCAAAGTTTGAGGTCAGTAATTTTTTTTTTTTTCTTTATTTGAAAGAAATTAATACTTTAATTCAGCAAGGATGTGTTAAATTGATTTAAAAAATAGGAAAAGAGTTCTATTTTGAAAAAAATCTGTTCTTTTTAACTGATTATCTATCAAAGAATCCCAAAAAAGAATCACAGGTTCCAAAAAAAAAATATTCCATCATTGACAATAAATCAGCATATTATAATGATTTCTGAAAGATCAAGTGACACTGAAGACTGGAATAATGGCTGATAAAAATTCAGCTTTGCATCAAAGAAATAAATTATATTTTAAAGTATGTTAAAAATTAAACTATTATTTTAAATTGTTATAATATTTCATAATATTTATATATAAAATCTTACTGGTCCCAAACTTATGAATGGCAGTGTACATGTATGAAGTTTTGTAAAAACTACAAGAATTACTGAGTCTTCAGTAAGCTTTAGTAAGACTGTATTGAAAACTAGAAACCAGTCAGTAATATTTTGCATCATATTCCATCACTGTACTTTAAAAATCAATTTTATGAATTCACAGTTACGTTACCTCTGTAAAATATAAAGCTTGTTGCAATATTTATTTTAAAGAATATCTTTAAGACAGGCTGCATTAATTTGATTATTAGTAATATTGTGAAATAATATTTTAATTTAAAATAACAGTTTTATATTTTAATATAATTTATGTAATTTAAATTTAAATATGTCTTAAATGTAATTTATCTCTCTGATGGGAAAGCTGAATTTTGAGCAGCCATCACTTACATATTATTAATGTTAATGAACAGCATTCATTTAAATAGAAATCTTCTTCAGCATAAATGTCTTTACTATCACTTCTGATCAATTTAATGCATCCTTGATGAATAAAACTATAAATTTCAACGGTATTGTAAATATTGTTTCTAGCAAATATAAAAATACATTGCTACAATTAAAATTGATCATTCTTTTTTTGGGGTCACTAAAAATATTAGCAGGGCATCTAAAGAAACCACTAAAACAGAAGAAAAATACTCTTCAGTGTTTTGATGTTTAAAAAAAAATTCCGTCGGCTCTTTCTTCAAGTATATGTGTACCAAGAAAGCAGTTTCTTGTGGTTTATTTGTACACCTGATTGTTGACTTGAAGGTCAAGGGTGGGCGTAGTATATCTGGGAACGTATTTACTCCTGTATACCTAAAGAATGTAATTCATCAAAGGTTGAGGAGTTAGTTTTGTATCCAATTCAGTCCCTGCTATGAATGTACAGGAATTTAGACAGCCTGTATGTTGGCTGTTTCTTACACAAACAGAATGAAAAGCATTCCTTGTAGTAAATGAAGAGTCACATGAATCGTGCGTAGAGCACATATTGATTTATTGACGCTGAGGAAAATTGCTGTCATGTACATGCGCCCACAGGGGACTAATGGAGGGTGGTTACAGATCTGGCATGCTGGCTGAAAGATGAAGGATGTGATGTCAGGGCTGTATGTGATCCAGGAACTGTGGCATTACAAAGGTCACAGTCTTGCCCTGCCCTACAGTAAGTAAAATGCCTCCAGGGGGATCGACTGCGGGATTGGCCTGGTTAAAATGACAATTGTAGAATTGTGGGAAGATTTCATTCATCCTTTTATCTTCTCCACTTGTTTCTCTCTCCCTCCCTTACTGTCTCTATCTTCGTAGTTTGGTCAGTATTGCGGTGACTCTACATTCCTCGGGGTGAATCATCTTTTACTCCGTGTCTTTCTGAATATTGTCTTCCCGAAATTTCCCTGCTGCTCAGAGCCTTTTTGGCTCTCCATGAAAGAGCGTATGTGCGATGCCTTACTCACTTCCTGAGGAGCTACGCAGCATGAAATGACCCAACTCCAGTGCAAATTTCCCATGAAGAGCTGTGCACACACTGAAAAATATTTGATGTAGAAACAATTTTTACTTTTTTCTGTAACAATTTTTTTATTTTATTTTATTTTTTGTTTTATTTTATTTTATTATTTTTGTTTATTTAGGTTATTTCTAACATGCACTGATAAGTCATGTAAAAATGTAAAAATTTAAAATTTAAACAAATTAGCTTTGACTGACCTATTTTTATTTTGTATTTTAATTCTTTATTTTATTTTATTTTTTATTTTACATTTTATGTATTTATAACATACACTGTTAATTTACGTACAATTTAATTTGGACTTTATACTTTTATTCTTTATTTATTCTATTTTTTATTATATATATTTATAGTATACATTTAAGAAATTTCAAGTAAATTTAACAAATTAATTGTAAAGAAATTGCAAGTAACACAATACATTAAATGTAAAATTTAGAAAAACTGAAATACCATTTTGTTATAAAATGCACTTTGGTAATCTTTGTTTTACTTCAACTTCAACTTCAAACCTTTTTCCAAATTTATGTATGTATTTGTTTATTTATTTTCAGGACATGTTTATGGTTAAACTAAAACCATGAACAAAATTATATTTCAGGCAACATTTCTCATTTTCATTTTTTTTTCACTTAACTATACTGAAATAACTACAACTAAAAATAAACTACAAACTATAAAGACTAATAAATATGTCAAAAAAAAAAAAAAAAACTTTGGTGTGTATTTTGGTGTATATATATATATATATATATATATATATATATACATATATTTTTTTTAGAAAAGACATGTAATTTTAATAGTACTATTATAGGAATGCTTATCTAACAAAACTTAAAAGGTTTGAGTATTCAGATGACCACTGATAAAATGACTATTATTAAACTGCAATATTTCTTGTTATTGTTACATGCTGTGCAGGACATTTAACAAAGTTCTTCATTGCACAAACAAGGACTCTATACGGCACATCTATCTGTGCCAGTTTTTCTACAGCGACACTATCCTTGAGGATGAATTTTACCAGCAAAGTCTTTATTCTCCTCACATTGTGTTGCCCTTCACAGTTTATGTCCTTCTGCTCTTTTTTTCCTCAGCTTTGATCTATCTAAAAGCAAAGCACCGTGTTCTTCAAGGCCTGACCAAACTGATACAAATAGTAAGTAAATCCATATAATTCTTTGTCCTCTCTCTATAATACATTAAGCAATCTGAAAAGCACTAGATTGTGTCATTTAAATTCAAGATTCAATGCCCCTTTTAAGACTCTCTCTATTCACATACTCTACTCACATAGTCTTGTCACTATTAGGAAAATTCACAGTCACTTGGTGAGAGTGATGGCCAGAAACACACTAGCAGTAAATCATAAGCATTCTAGGACAAAGGTGGCTCCAAATGTGATTCAACACGCATTACATGTTCTAGTCTTTTATTTCATAGAACAGTTGCCCAGAACATTCCAGACTTTCCCGAAAGTCCCATTCACTTATTTGGAATGGACAAGGACTATAAACTACAGACATGACTATAAACTACGGATGTGAATTGATTAGAAAAAATTACATTATTGTGGCGTATAAATGCATTAAATAAACATAAAAAGAAATCGAGTAAATATATATAATTTAATAATTAATCCTTTTTACGTATTATATATAAGGGCTCGGGTATTTATTAGTGATTTTTTAATAAATTAATTTATATTATTATTAACTCTTTCCCCGGCAAACACAGATTTTTCTGGAATTTTCAGTTATTTATGATACAGCGCTTCCCAGCCAAACATGGAATTTTCGGTTATTTATGCTACACCGCTTCACGGCCAAACACTGAATTTTCTGTTATTTATGATACAATGCTTCCCAGCCAAACACAGAATTTTCCAGAATTTATGATACAACGCTTCTTGGCCAAAAAAGGAATTTTTCGTTATTTATGATACAACCTTTCCCAGCCAAACAGAATTTTCCAGAATTTTCCATTATTTGTGATACAGTGCTCTCTGGCCAAACACAGAATTTTCCAGAATTTTCTGTTATTTATGATACAACGCTTCCAGCCAAACACTGATTTCTAAGTTATTTATGATACAACGCTTCATGGCCAAACACTGAATTTTCCGTTATTTATGGTACAAAGCTTCTTGGCACAGAATTTATTGGAATTTTTCATTATTTATGATACAACACTTTTCCGTTACGATTTATGATACAATGAATTTCCGTTATTTATTATACAATGCTTCCCGGCCAAATACAGATTTTTCCGGATTTTTCCGTTATGATACAACGCTTCCCAGCCAAACAAGAAGTTTTCGGTTATTTATGATACAACGCATCACGGCCAAACGCATCATTTCAACACAGAATTTTCCAGAATTTATGATACAGTGCTTCCTGGCTAAACACTGAATTTTCCGTTATCTATGATACAGCGCTTCTTGGCCAAACGCTGAATTTTTTGTTATTTATGATACAACGTTTCCCAGCCAAACACAGAATTTTTCAGAATTTTCTGTTATTTATGATACAACACTTCCTGGCCAAACACAGAATTTTCCGTTATTTATAATACAATGCTTCCCAGCCAAACATGATTTTTTTCAGAATTTCCGTTATTTATGATACAACGCTTTTTCGTTATGATTTATGATTAGGGCTGTCACGATTATGAAATTTGGCTGACGATTAATTGTCTAAGAAATAATTGCGGTTATGTCAATTAATTGTCTGGTTTAGGGCATTGACGATTATGACGATTATGGCGATTTATTGTCTGTTTTATGGCTTTGACACATTTTTAATGCACTTTGTTCAATAAATTGTTAAAAAGGATTGTGATTAGGGACAAAATAACATTGAAACGTTTCTGAAAACCAGAGTTACCTTCAGAAACACATTCATATAAACCCCCACACCAATATTTAGATTTTTCTTCTTATATTTCGAGAATCATGAACAATGAATTTGCTGTGCCCCTACAGTATTTTTTGCTATTGCGTCTATTCTGTCCTCTCTGCGACCGTTCTGGCCACATACACACTGCAGCTAAATTCAGTTGTCAGTTCACCTTTTACTCCT
>JAHKKF010479384.1:0-23942 GCA_019740295.1 Labeo calbasu | reverse complement strand
GTTTCGATGCCGGAGCAGGGATGTAAATTAGACAAGAATATCTCCGATTGAGCAATTGAGGTGTTGTGTTGCTGGATGTAATAATGAACATAGTGGTCCTCATTTACTCCCGACATCTGAGCCGCTGAAGATGCAGTAGATTATGTTTGTTTGTGAAGGGAATGCGCCTCCCGATCTACATATATCCGTCTAGGTTCACGCAAATCATTCATGATCCAGCTTCACTTACAGCAGAAGTGAGTATTAGGGCTTTTTTATGAATCTTTGCGATCACCTTTCCTAATAATGTGCTATTTAGCAAGTTTAGCGGCTAAATGCGGCTAAATGCGGCTAAAGTAAACAGGCTCGTCACTCCACAGAGAGAAGAGGGGGCGGAGCCAACAGAGCTCATTTGCATTTAAAGCAGCCTCGACCAGAATGAGATGATTGTTGCAGAGTTGATTTTGGGTAAGTAAAAAGGGTGTTGTTTTACACAACCATTGAGAATTTTTAACCGAAGTATATTATAGACTTTTCATTAAGACCCTAAAGAATCATATCAACTTGTGGAAAATGGGTATCCGATGACCCCTTTAAAAGGACATTGGTTTACTTATGCCCTTTTTGAGCAATTGAGATTAACTGAGACCTTAATTTTTTTAGGCGTTTAAGAGGCTGTTGTGTCAACCTTGACTTATTTTATTTTGATTTTAGAAAATAAACGTGATTGCGCTCCTTATAATAAACTAAGGACTAATGCCTAAAATCTCTGAACCTACGTTCAGTATAAGTAAAATATTTAAAGGATTAGTTTACTTCCAGAACAAAAATTGACAGATAATGTATTCACGCCCTTGTCATCCAAGATGTTCATGCCTTTCTTTCTTCAGTTGTAAAGTTTTTTGGGAAAAACATCTCAGGAATTTTTTTTTCTCCATATAGTGGACCTTTATTGTGCCTGCGAGTTTGAACTCCAAAATGCAGTTTAAATGCGGCTACAAAGGGCTCTAAATGATCGCAGCCGAGGAATAAGGATCTTATCTAGCAAAATGATCTGTCATTTTCTAAAAAAAATAAAAATTTATATACTTTTTTTTTTTTAACCTAAAATGCTCTGCTATGCGCATGCAAACTCTGTGCACTCGGTTCAAGACAGTTATGGTACGTCAAAAAACTCCCATCTCATATTGTCCTCCAACTTTAAAAACATCCTACAGTACCAAGAAGTATTTACAAAGTGAACGTGCAAAGATGGTTAAACGCCCTTTTCAAATAAAAGGTAAAACGGCAATGTTTTTGAATTTGGAGGAGAAAATGAGATGGGAATTTTTCGACATACCCTAACTGTATTGACCCAGATTACACAGAGTACGCATGCACTTTGCAGAGCTAGACAAGACAAGCATCTGAGATTAAAAAGTAAATTTTATTTTATTATAGAAAATGACCAATCGTTTCGCTAGATAAGACTCTTCTTCCTTGACTGGGATCGTTCAGAGCCCTTTGAAGCAGCATTTAAACTGCATTTTGATAGTTCAAACTCACAGGCCCCATAGAAGTTCATTATATGTAGAGAATTCCTGAAATGTTTTCCTCAAAAATCATCTTTACGACTGAAAAAAGAAAGACAGGAATATCTTGGATGACAAGGGGGTGAGTACATTGTCTGTAAATTTTTGTTCTGGAAGTCTCGCTTCACAGTAAAAAAGCAGGTTGCTTCTGGTATGAAACAAAGTCTCAGCTTTCAAAATGTGTCACTTAAAAAAAAAAAAATGAAACTGCAGTTTTTTTCTCTTTAATGTGTCGTTACAAATCGCTGTACTTTTACTCAAGTGTGGTTTTCAGGTACTCTTTACACCTCCGTATAAAGGTAATTTGTATACTACTCAGCAATAGCTGTTTTAGGATATGTAGCTGGTGGTGAGCCACTGGGTAATTTTTGTTTTACCGCTGGCCTGAAACTTGAAAAGTTTGATAACCACTATACTTAACTGTCGCTTCTCGTACCTATGTAAAGAACTTAAGTAGTTTCCTTTTCATTAAGATGTCTTACAGTATCTTGCTTTGGGAACTGCTACTCAAACCACTTTCAAAAACATAAGTGGCAGAACATGGACATGTGTGTTTTTGTTTCATGGTGATCTTGATGTTCCAGTGCAGAAGGGAACGGAGCGCTGGGCACCACGGCAAAAGGTGTCCTCCAAATCCTCCAAGTTATGAAATCCTTGGCTAATGCCAAGGTGTAAAAACTATCCTGTTGACAGACGGACAACGCATTCCTCTGGCCTGAGCTGTGCGCCACCCTAGTGTTTGGAGGAGAGGCTTGCATTTTTGCACATACATGCCTCATTTCTGCGAGTGGCCACTGAACACGTACACCTACTTAAGGGCCGTTTTGCTTCCAGAGGCTGAGCGCAGGCTTTGCTGCAGCGAGCGCAGAATCAGGCTCAGCTATGTGAAATATGCCCAGCAGGGACAAGGATTGATTGCTGCAGGCTGAAGGGTGTTGGATCCTCACCTTTCCGCCATACACAACATTCTCCACAGCCAGGCGAGCGAAATGCCAGCTTGACAGCGCTAGTCCCAGAGTGACCAGTGGTTCATATGCTAACTAGGTCATACACATAAACACATATACTCACATAATGTAAATTACACTGACAAACTTATGGTTTATAAAACTAGCAGTGGAGAAGGATAGTAGAGAACGCAATAAGAGCACTTTGAGAAAACTCACAGTTACAAAGTTGCATGAAAATGTACATTTTCTTACTTTCAAAGTCATCTAAGTATAGTTAGTGATGCTTGTTAACACAATAACTGAACAACGCCCTAATGAATATATGCTACACACATGAATAATACATCAAATATTAATATATTATTAATATATAATTTTTTGTGTACAAAAAATGTATATAGAATGTAACTTAACCATGTAAAAAACATCAAATCACAACAAAATCAATTGTTTGACTACAAAATTTATTTTTAAAATGGGACCATTAATCATTAAACGTTTAGACAATATATATATATAAATATATATATAAGCAAAGCTTGCATAATATTTTTAGTGAGTGTCCTTAAGGAGAAAAAAACTCTAAATAAAAAAAATTTTTGGAGGCCCAAAATGAGCAAAAAATACGAAATATGGTGCAGATGCTGATATTAATAAGGCCAAAAAATATGATTCTTATAGTTTGTGTTGTAAACAGAAAGTGCATATAAATATCAGTTGTTACACTTTATCTACCAATAATGTCTTAGTAAGATATTTAAAGCTCTGTAGTTTTAATTGCGGGGGCAAAACATAAAGGCCTGGTTTAACAGACAAGGTTTAGACTAAGCCATTGTTCAATTACCACATTTAAGTAATTTTTATAATGTGTCTTAGAAAAAAACATTACTGTTGTGCATCTAAGGACAAAATAAAGGCACTGATATATTTTAAGATCAGTCATTGCAAGTTTCTTTCAGTTAAAACAGCTCAGACTTACATTTTAGTCTAGGACTAAGCCTTGTTTATGAAATCGGGGAATAATGCAATGCAATGCAATGATGATCGATAGATAAACAAACGATAACACTTTATTTTACAGTGTCCTTGTTACACATGCTACATGTACTTACTATTATAATAACAATAAATTATGCATAATTACATGCAAGTAATCCTAAACCAAACCCTAATTCTAACCCTAACCATATAGTAAGTACATGTAATTAATTAATATTGCTCAGTACTTAAATGTATAATTACACTATAACAAGGACACCTTAAAATAAAGTGGAACAAGTAAACATTCCCCAAAAGACAGATGATCTTATATATTTGATACTCAAACAATTATGCTACAAAATTATGCAACCTAAATTGCTTCAATCCAGTGTTCATCTTACAATATTACTAATATAAAAGTTATTCTTACATTTAAAAATCTGTAAATATTTCACAGCAAAAAGACACGTAAACCACAACCAAAATTGGGATGTTTCTGCAATTATTCTAAAATAACTTTTACTTGCTAAAAATTATAAACTATCAATCAGATGACATGTTTTATTTTTTTGGCAGAATTTTGATTATGTTGATAATTCAGAGGCCTCATAAATTTGCATAATAAATATGGCACAGTATGCTTTATAGGGTTAATATTAAATACATATTTTTGACATATGTGACCCTGGACCACAAAACCAGTCATAAATGTCAAAAGCTTTAAAGATAAAAATAATACGCTTTCCATTGATGTATGGTTTGTTAGGATAGGACGATATTTGGCCGAGATACAACCATTTGAAAATCTGAAATCTGAAGGTGCAAAATCAAAATATTGAGAAAATTGCCTTTTAAAGTTGTCTAAATGAAGTTCTTAGCAACGCATATTGCTAATTAAAAATTAAGTTTTGATATATTTACAGTAGGAAATTTACAAAATATGTTTATGGAACATGATCTTTACTTAATATCCTAATGATTTTTGGTCATAAAAGAAAAATCGATAATTTTGACCCACACAATATATTGTTAGCTATTGCTACAAATATACCTGTGCTACTTATGACTGGTTTTGTGGTCCAGGGTCACATATTTCACTAATTATGTTGCAAAAAAAAGTGTCAACATATAAAAAAGATAATGATTATAAACAAAACTAATAATAAATTGCTAAAAATATTGCAATGAAAAATCATCATACATTAAAATCACATTTATTAAACAATCAGATCTGCTACGCTCTCGGGGGGTCTCTGTGGTTTTCTGGCTGATTGAGTGCTTATCCATGATTCTGTGATGCTGCACTTAAGAGGGTCAAAGGTCACGACCAGACTGACAGAGAGGTCCTTGTGTGCGAGAAGCATGCGCTAATTAGTTCCTCTCTGCTCTGTTTGTGAGATCATGGCATTTAATGTGAAAACGGACAGCGGGTATAATTAGGAGACAACGGGGCAGAGAGCAGTATACGCACTATATTCTTCGCCTACGACAAACCCATTGTACGGAAGAGTCTGGAAAAGACAGCAAGCAAAAAGACGACAATAGACAACTGAACAAGCAAAATAAAAAGGACCCTAAGTGTCCTCATTTGATAATGATTTCCCATGTGTAAAAACTTTCAGAATGGGGGTTTTGTGCAGCGGCACAAAGCAAGCACAGGGACCGGTGGAGGAAGTTGGAAAGGAGAGAGAGCGAGTTGTGGTAAACCTCACTGTTTGGTGTGAGAGAGCATGGGAAATGCGTGGGACCAAACACGGTCCTGGTAAGTGGTTCTGGCCTGTCACTTTGGGGCGCGTCCAAATCTGACACAGAATGGGAACCAAAGTCCAGCGGAGCGCCTGACCGGCCACTCATCTTCTCCGCTAGCCCAAAGCAAAGACGCTCCATGACATTTACAGCTTTTCATCCCGTAACTCACAGGCATTAACGTTTCCCAAAAATGTTTGAAATGGAGCATGTCTTCCTGTGCACTTCCTGGATTCCCGCCCTGCATAAGGTAGCTCACACCACCCACCGTCGAAGACAATAAAAAGTCTTCCCTTAGGCTAAGGAAGCTCTCTGCCATAATGATTGCTTACAGCTCGAGTCAAACCCTGACCAAGGTCATTTTTAAGATATATTTACTATTTGATGTTGAAGGTGGCAATGGCAACAGCTAAAGCAACGCCAGAAGCAATGCTTTTTTTTTTTTTACTTCAAAAAGGAGCAAGACAGGCACTGACAGGTTTAACACACCTGGAAAATTAATCTCGATTAGAATGAAATGCACAAGTCACAAGTATCTTTTAATCCAGTGTAAGGACTACGTGTGATATATAGACAGATACACAAGCCTGGATGTGACTAAGACAAAGAGAGTGTTAGTGTGTGTGATGAGGGAAATAGTTTAAATGTAGCCACCAGGGGGCAAAATGATTTCATTTACAATAAGCTGTTACATTTTGTGACCTTTTAATCTATAATATCAATATTCTGTCATATGCACTGTGCTCTGGTTTTTAAAAATACAAACATGATACATTTTAACAGAGCAAAACGTTGTACCGAACAGCAAGGTTCATCCCAAAACATGTCTGTTTACACAGAAAAGTAGAGCTGACCACCAAAACCAAGCCAGGAATTTTCCTCAAAAGTGTTTCACTCAACATTAAATCAAGAAGAAACATTTCAACACTTTCAGTGTGGGGATTTAATGATAAACAATGCCCTCACTGCAGCTAGTCTGGCCTCACAATGAGTTAACTAGTCACTTAGTGACTTGCTTTTCATTCACTGACTGCATTGACTGTAGCTATTTTGAATTCCTCTCATCCCTTGAAGTATTTTGTTATCCTATGTGATAATGACGCTGAAGATTACCGACAGCGGAGCCAAACCATTAGAAATCAGAAAATCTGGTTGCAGTGAATTATGGCAAGCCATTAACAAAACACGGAGCGCTTTCTGGAGTGGATGAACAAAGTATAAATAGATCTCTCAGAGCACAACAACCGAATGCTTCATCAGAAATGTTTGGCATTACATCACTGCCTGTGTGAGAGAGACTCTGGAGTTACCCGACGCTCTCTGAGCCAGCTATTATGGTTTGTACTAATGTTCTGGTTTTAAAATCCAAACATTCTCAAAGCTGTTATTTGCTCTCCCTTTTTCCTTTTGCTCAGAAATTCTGTCTCTCTTTCAGCAAAGTGCCTCTGTCTATGGTGAGGAGAGACAGATTTCACAAGGCCTGCTACTGTGTTCGAGGCTCATGGGACCGTTTTGTGGCAGAAATCGCTCTAATGTTCCTCGTGTGCATGCGGCCGTACACATACTCACATGCGCACAAGGGCCGGGAGTGTATAGAGTGATATTTATGGAAATATTACATCTTGTCTGGCTTTTGTAGGACGGCCTGGGTTTAAAAAAAACCTTAAATTCAACATCAACTCCCTCTGTTTGTTTTGTAGAGTGAAGAGTCACGTCGGCTTGATTCTTTTCATCTGTGTGATGTGGATCGTTTTAGCATCTTAGCAGAAAAAAACGTGACAAAAAAAGTAGTTTAAATAATTCCTGAAACAAAGGCAAAAAGAGCCACATACCACTAACAATTAATATACAGCTGTGATTGTCAACACTAGCAGGCGCATCGGCACATCTGACGACTGTAGCGAAAAACAGACCCTCTGATTAAGCTGTACGTAATGCTTTGATCCCCGTCCTTGCATTCAAGCGCCCGAACTTCAAATAAGTTTCTCGTGCATGGTATTGACATACATTAAAGCTGAGATTTTATGCCCTCATTATCATCACACACATGCACATGCACGCTGATACATTAAATCTACCATCACTGCATCACATCTGAACCTATAAACTCACCTGATGAAAAACAAACCTATGTGGCACTTCATAAACGTGAGCGTGTCACCCTGAACAAACGATATTTACTATCCTGTGTATCTATCATCAGTCATTCTTAGCATGTGGAGCGAGTAACCAAAACCAAATGTTAAATATCTGACAAATTATGCATGCCGAAGTGTGCTATAAGAAGAAATGTCCTTGAGAAAATTCCAGAGCAAAAAGAGTTGGCTGAAATATCTGAAAAGCATATTACATGACCCGATATTTGTGTTTTTTGCTGGGTGGAAGCACTGTAATTTAAGATTTTGAAAGGTGGTTGATTCTCAGCGCAGCTCAAAGGATGATTTAATGCCGTTTGAGAGGAAATTCTTAGATTTTTTATTTTGTTCTGTCCTAAAAACCACAAATTGAACACTGGAAACTAATAACACCGTGTATAATTGCCACCAATGTCCTCATCTCTAACTGCACTCTAACACAATTATTCCTAAATGTAGAATGGAACAGAACAGAACACTGTGTGAATAAAACGATCGTGGTATTTCAAGCCGTTCGAAGGTAATATAAAGTGAAACATAAAGCACATTTTCTAAGGGTGATGCCATATTTAATTTTCACAAATGAAAATGTGGCTGTGAGGGATAGAAGTAGTCACCAATCTTAAAGGAATAGTTCACCCCAAAATGAAAATCTGCTGAAAATATATTCATCCTTAGGCCACCCAAGATGTAGATGAATTTGTTTCTTCATCAGATTTGGAGAAATGTAGCATTACATCACTTGCTCACCAATGGATCCTCTGTAGTGAATGGGTGCCGTCAGAATGAGAGTCCAAACAGATGATAAAAACATCTCAATAATCCACAAGCAATCCACACCTCTCCAGTCCATCTTCTGAAGCAAAAAGCTGTGTGTTTGTAAGAAACAAATTCATCATTAAGGCTTTTCACTTTTGGACAAAATACATAATAACCAGGGGTGCACATAGTTTTTTAGTACCTGGAGATTTGGTTTGGTCTTCACATTGCACATAGTGTGACCCATTAAATATAACTCTAAAAAATAAATTAATAATAGTGATAATAATATCATCATAATATCAATAATATAGTGTTGTAATACAATTATATTTTAAAATAAAAAGCAAGTATTAAATAAAAATGCAATTATTTTGTAGTAAACTTAAAAATAAAATTATAATATTTACTGTTTTTCTATATGAATTTTCATCATTTTCAAAACTAAAATTAGCAAGCTTTTATTTTGGCGAGTTGCCGGCAGGTATGTATGCGCGCTCCCGGGTTTTGCGCTTCCGATTGAAGAGCGTCAGTGTGTATGAAATGTCAAATTTTTGCACTGTGCTTTGAAAACAGCAGCGGATAGCTTAGAATTATGCTTTTAGTTCGAATAGAAATCTTATACAGTTTTACAGCTTGTTGGTCTAAAATGCTAATTATGCACTAACGACTGTCAATCATGTCGGTACAAAAAATGCGCGCTCTGAATTGATTTTCACAGCGCATTTCTTAGTTGAGTCGCGCATGCCGACCTGCGGACCACTTATGTGCAGCCCTGATAATAATGGATCCTTCAGTGAACAAGTTTATGCCCTTTTGTTCTCCCACACCAAAATCCACTGACATATTTGTTTAGAACCATTTCAACACTGCTTGATCTGTGCAAATTTCACTCCTGGTTCAGACAAGATGACTTTTTCTTTGGACAAAGCAATATTTTGGATAGAGGACTCATTTGTTAAGTTAAAAACATCTTCATGGTGTATTTATTTCTTACAAACACGCAGCTTTTCGATCCATTCTGATGGCACTTATTCGCAAAGGATCCATTGGTAAGCAAGTCATGTAATGCTACATTTCTCCAAATCTGTTGTGATGAAGACATCTACATCTTGGATGGCCTGAGAGTGGGTGAATTTAAAAAAAAAATGTTAATAACTATTGAACTGGGCTTTTAAAGCTATA
This sequence comes from Labeo calbasu, assembly GCA_019740295.1. Taxonomy (NCBI): domain Eukaryota; kingdom Metazoa; phylum Chordata; class Actinopteri; order Cypriniformes; family Cyprinidae; genus Labeo; species Labeo calbasu. The sequence goes on along the minus strand of JAHKKF010479384.1, from coordinate 14,636 downwards.
GTTCCCACAAAACTGAACATTCGTTTATAATTTACTTAACCTCATGTCATTCGCAATCTGCTTTCTTTCTTCTGTAGAACACAAAAGGGTAGATGGCATATTTAATTACCACAAATGAAAATGTGACTGCGAGGGACAGAAGTAGTCTACAATCGGTTAGATCTTAAAGGAATAGTTCACACAAAAAATTAAAATCTGCTGAAAATGTATTCATCCTTAGGCCACCCAAGATGTAGATGAGTTTGTTTCTTCATCACATTTGGAGAAATATAGCATTACATCACTTGCTCACCAATGAATCCTCTGCAGTGAATGGGTGTCGTCTGAATGAGAGTCCAAACAGCTGATAAAAACATCACAATAATCCACAAGTAACCCACACCACTCCAAAGCTGTGTTTGTAAGAAACAAATCCATCATTAAGGCATTTCACTTTTGGACAAAATACATAAAAATGCTTCCTCCACATCAAAATCCACCAACATATTCGTTTAGAACCATTTCAACGCTGCTTGATCTGTGCATATTTCACTCCTGATTCAGATGGGATAACTTTTTTACTATACAAAGCAATATTATGAATAGAGGATTCATTTGTTAAGTTAAAAACATCTTAATGATGGATTTGCTTCTTACAAACATGCAGCTTTTCGCATCATTCTGACGGCACCCATTTACTGCAAAGGATCCACTGGTGAGCAAGTGATGTAATGCTACATTTCTCCAAATCTGTTGTGATGAAGACACAAACTCATCTACATCATGGATGGCCTGAGAGTGAGAAAATTTTAAGGAAATTTTTACTAACTATTGAACTATGCTTTTAAAGCATGAGTTCCCCCAAAACTATAAATTCTGTCATCATTTACTTACCCTCATGCCGTTCGAAATCTGTAGGACTTTCTTTCTTCTGTGGAACACAAAAGAAGCATAAAGCACATTTTCTAAGGGTAGATGCCATATTTAACTATCACAAATGAAAACGTAACTGTGAGGGACAAAAGTAGTCTACAATTGGTTAGATTTTAAAGGAATAGTTTACACAAAAAAGGAAAATCTGCTAAAAATGTACTCATCCTCAGGCCACCCAAGATGTGAATAAGTTTGTTTCTTCATCAGATTTGGAGAAATGTAGCCTTACAGCACTTGCTCACCAATGGATCCTCTGTTGTGAATGGGTGCCGTCAGAATGAGAGTCCAAACAGCTGATAAAAATTACAATAATCCACAAGTAACCCACACCATGCCAGTACATCAGTTAACATCTTGTGAAGCCAAAAGCTGCTTGTTTGTTAGAAACAAATCCATCTTTAAGGCATTTCACTTATGGACAAAATCCATAATAAGCATAATCAAAATTCACAAACATATTTGTTTCAGCGGTGCTTGATCTGTGCATATTTCACTCCTCATTCACATTAGATGACTCTTTCACTGGGCGAAGCAATATTTTGGATAGAGGATTCATTTGTCTTACTGATGGATTTGTTTCTCACAAACATGCATCTTTTCACTTCATTCTGATGGCACCCATTCAGTACAGAGGATCCTTTGGTAAGCAAGTGATGTAAATGCTACATTTCTCCAAATCTGTTTTGACAAAGACACAAGATGTCATTTACATCTTGGATGGCCTAAGAGTGAGTAAATTTTAAGGAAATTTTCATTAACTATTGAACAGTTCAATTAAAGCGATCAACCCTGTCAGCATTTACTCACCCTCATGTCATTCCAAACCTGTAGGACTTTCTTCCTTCCGTGGAACACAAAAGAAGATATTTTGAAGAATGTTGGTAACAAAACACTTTTGGATACCATTGGAAATTTTTACAGGTTTGGAATGAGGCTGACTAAATGATGTCAGTTTTCATTTTTGTGTCAAGTTTTATGGTTTTATGTTGTTATATAAACAAATGACAGCCCATATATCCCATTTGCACATCTACATTCAATCTCGAGTAACACTCCGTTTAATGAGTAACCTTAGAACATCCTAAAACGTGTTAAATACCCGAAGCTAAAGGTGACAAGTGATTTCATTTCCGAGGTCATCTCAATTCTACTCTGCTATTTTTAGGGCCGGTTAAATATATGCTGGAATTTGCCTTCACATTTCTCATGGTGAGCCAACCGCATGCATGTGGGAAATCAAACGTTATTACAGCAATTCAGAGCTGCCGGAGAGAAAGGGAGAGAGAGAGACGCCGCGCGAGACCGGACATTTGAGCTGTCATTCCACGCGCGGAGATTCAGCGCAAACATTCCCGCGCGGCGGGAGATAAGGAGCGCCTGGCTTCGTTGGCACACCGCCGCGATGCCTGTTGAATGCCAGTCATTGCTAAAGCTCCCGGCCGAGCTCGGGTGTTTATGCACGGGTGACTGTGGAACCGGCAAGCGTCCCGGTTAGCTCCATCCAAAACCATCTCGCCTGTGCACATCTGCCTCTGTAGCCGCTGAAAGTTTGAAGCCTGTGTCTAATTACGTCGTTTTGGACTCGAAACATCACATCTAATTACGGCTGACGAGTCTTCAGCAGAAGAAGCCCCGATGAGAGACAGAGCTTTCCGTGAGCCGAGAGCTCCAGTCCTGCACGACAGGTCCAGACCTCAGCCGGTCCCCCAGAACGAGTGGCTTGCGTGGGACGAGCAGCAGTTGTTTATGGTTTACTCTGTTCTCCTCAAAGCACATGTGTCACGCTCAATGGAAAAAGAGCAGATTCTATAGCAACACACACACACACAGATGACTGGACACTTGGCTTGGGCCAAATATAGCTACAAACCTCAAAAAGCAAAGGCATGTAGCTAATGGAACAGAAAATGGGTTTATCTGGCTATTTTGGGTCTTAATTGTGTACTCCATATTAAACTAATCAACTGAGGGGAAATAACCAAAGGCATAAACTTAAGAGCTCATGGAAAAATATAAAGATATACAAGATATAAAACGGGTTGTGAACTTTGTGGCACGGAGTTTGTTAGTCAACTCATTTTACCATCACAGTTAATCTGAACACCACAAAGTCTTTTGAAAAGCCCTATTCACATAAGCAGTCACTGATAGTGGAATGATAGTGGACACACGAAGATGCTGTTTATGATACCTCAATGGTGCTTTTTTGTCATTTTTCCTTTCCATTGTTTGGAACAGAGCAACAGTGTTCATCAAAAGATGACAGATGACAAATATTTAATTTTTGGGTGAACAAAAGTCATGAATCGTTTTATATAAGCATATCAGTCAAAAAAACGTAGGGAACATTCGATTTAGAATGGCAATGCGTGGCAAACTGCTGCCTCATGAGCTTTCATCCGTATCTGTTTTATGGTAAAACTAAGATGGAAAAGGCTTTTTTTATGGTTTAATGATGATATCAAAAGTTTCTTAAGCTCTATTATAGTTTGCAGCAGTGGGGACCTGTCTGTCATTAAAACGTCTCACCCTCTGGGTATCTTCAGAAATCATTCTCATTCCGCATACTAAAGCACTTCTCTAAGCGAGACAAAAACCAAATGTTCAACAACCAGAGCTGTACTCTTTAAATATACGACAGATCAAATTTAATTGCCCAAAATGAACCAAAAATGTAAATTCTGTCATTTGCCAACCCAAAATGTAATTCTGAGGAATGTCTCAATGTTTTTGTTTTTTTTTTTTGTCCATATAATACAGTCGTGAAAATATCTTCTTTTGTGTTCTGCAGATGAAAGAAAGCCAGCTTTGGAACGACTTGAGGTGAATAAATATTGATTGAATTTAGAACACTGAACTATCACTTTAAAATTACATCACTGTTCAGACTGTAAGAGCATTTAAAAATAATAATAAGTCAGAGAGTCGATTCGCCAGATTCTTGAGTGGTCAAAATGAAATTCCAACAGATGGCATTGGCTTGTCATTCTCGATTTGCTTCTGATTTGCAAATATGTGGTACCGTCACTTAAACATCTGAACAGAATCTGTAATATGGAAACGCTGTAATTTCAATTTGCTGGCCTGAATCATTACACAAAATGCAGGTATTTTAGGTAAATTGTTTTATTATTTTTAACATACTAATTGCAAGGCAAATTCCCTTAATTGTAACCCCAGACTCTGAAATAAACAATGCCGAAAAATGTAACCCACAATTATGGTTTTCAAAGTCCTGATGTGGTATTTGTGAAGCTTTTGCCAAGTCTGTTTTCATGTTCGTCTCAAGTTACTGCCTAACATAGCTTTCCTGAATCATTCATCAGCACACAGCCCTTAATGAATATGAGTCTGAAACAGTCAGCCAGTTAAGAGATATATGCATTGAATTTGGCCTCCACAATTCATTCCTGAATGTTCCAAATATAATGATGTCCTTAATAAATCAACCGCTGATGAATTATCCCTAAAAAGAACTGGCCCTTGCTATCACCATTCATTCGCTTCCAAGCAATACAGGCCAAGAGCTTCATTTGGAAGTTATCTCAGGTCGCACGCTCTATATGTTCCCCTGGAAAGAAAAGTACGCTAAAACCTCAACGTTTTGCTGACACACACCACCGATCGCCGTCATCCTGGCAGAGCTGCTGGTCTACGTATATGCAGTGCGCACTGGGACCAGTAGTGACTTTTCTCAAGAAAACTCTTTCCGTAGTCCAAGTGTGGTAAAGGGCACTGGGAGAAAGGTGTGCTTTGAATATGCATACTGTATGAACGCAAACACACACAGAGACACACTAAGAAAAATGTACTGGCACTTTGCAGAAAGTATAATCCTAGCTGGCTGATAAAAATATCAACCACAAGAGACTGAAGAAAACAGGCCCCAGTCTAATTGCATGCAAAGTAAATATGAAATTTTTCCAAGGCTGTCATGACATTGGAACAAGCTCAGTAGCATACTTGTAGTCTGCTTTATTTAGCGTCAGCACTGACATTAACTTCTAAAAACCGATATCATACAGCAGCAGGAATGGATGAAAAATGTGAAATTTTAGAAAGCAGGTCAGAACTGAGTAACCTTGAATTAAAGGGGGGGCAAAATAGACCAAAGGTTTGGAGAAATGTAGCACATTGCATTACCTGCTCACAAATCGATCCTCTGCAGTGAATGGGTGCCATCAGAATGAGAGTCCAAACTGCTAATAAAAACATCATAGTAATCCACACCACTCCATTCCATCAGTTATCATCTTAAAGTGCTCCTATTATGCCATTTTAAAGGTTGCTAATATTGTTTTATGAGACTCCTAAAACAGGTTTACGTGTATGCAAGGTCAAAAAACACTTTTTGCCAAAAATAGATTTAATTTTACCTCATTTCTAAATGATTCGTAAACGACTCGTGCGAAGCAATTCGAAGAATCAGTGTCTCTAAACCCCTCCTTTCCATGAGCCCACATCGCTGTGATTGGTCAGATGGCGCAGTCCTTTATGATTGGTTTACCGCGTACAGCGTGTCGGAAAATGAAACGCCCTTTGTCATAACTGAATGACAGCCCTGGAGACCTGTCAATACATAGAAAAGACGGCATCGACCATACCAATTCGAGCCGGAGTCTGACGATGAAACGGCCGAAGTGGTTGAACGACAAGCTAGCACGGTCTTCCATGGAAAGTGCTCGCAATTTGCTTATGTAAGCAAACCGGGCACACCTCTATGTTGTAAATTTCATTGTGTAATGCATTAAGGCAACTTTCACACCGAATGCGGAAAGCGCTGCGCTGGCCGCTGGGTTCAGTGCAGCCCTTCAGAGCACAGTGGCAAAAGTTCAAATCATTTGAACTGCCAGTGGTGCGCTCCGCTGCGCATGCGCTTTGGTCAATGCAGAAACAAGCCATCCTCGCGCGGTGCAAGCAATTAAAATGAATGGGTTTCATAGCGCAGCGCTTTCCGCATTTGGTGTGAAGGCAGCTTCATGCACCATCCTTTATCATTACTCCAACTAATGAGACAGACAGACAGTCAAGTTGCATCAATCAGAGTTTTTTTGATAGACAATAACTTTATTTATCGTGCACTGTCGGCTTCACAACTTTGCAGATAGTTTATGTTCACATACAGCTACATGACACACTGCATGAAAGGTCATATTTGAAAAGGCATAATAGGAGCACTTTAAGAAGCCAAAAGCTGCATGTTTGTAAGAAACAAATCCATCATTAAGACATTTTAACTTTAAACCATCACTTCTGGTCAAAATACCAGTCCAATGACGCTTCCTACAGTTAAAAAGTCCATCACCTACTGTCCTCTCACATCAAAATCCACTCACACATATTAGTTTATATTTGTTTTCTTGTAAACTGTGGATATTTCTCTCCTGATTCAGACCAGACGACTTTTTCCACTGGAGAAAGTAAATATTATGGAGTCTAAATAATAATATTAGATTATTTTAGCAGGAATTGACGGTTTGAAGTTTAAACAATCTTAATGATGCATTTGTTTCTTCCAAACATTCAGCTTTTCATTTCACAAGATGTTAATTGATGGACTGGAGTGGTGTGGATTACTTGTACACTGTTTGGAATCTCATTCTAATGGCACCCATCCATTGGTGAGCCATTTCTCCTGTAAATTGCATAAAACGGATAAAAATGTTTTCAAAATACTATTTACTTAAGCATGCTGTAGCAGTGATTCATATTTCAACTACAGAAATTAGATATTTTATTTTTTATTTAATACAGTTACTGCTATTATTGGTCGCACCACATGATAAGTGCTTGCTCCAAATGACACAAAGACCTTATATCATTAAAAATCTATTTAAAGAGACGTGTGAAAAGTGCAGCACATAGCATTAACTGCAGGCATTTCTTTAGCCCCAGTTGTTTCTCAACTTTCTTTCAGCATATTAGCATTTTGGAGTGAACTATTCCTTATAGTAAGACAACGTCAAAAGGTCACCAACGCAAGCTATTATTGTCTCTTTTCAAATTTTGACAAGATGTCTTACTCTCGAATTCTGCTACAGTTTTAGCAAACGGTTGCATATAATACGGTCTGTGTGATCGGTTTACAGTGCCCGTGGGTTTGAAGTACCTGCAACCTTTCCCAGTATACCTGCAGGGCCAGGTTCACTCACGATGGCCAAGGCTGCTCTGGATGTGGGCTTGCGCCAGCACAGCAAACGGGGTGGGCACGCCGCCAGTGTTGTGTTTGGCCAGATGCATTGAATGCTCTCGAGTTAGCAGAACACCCACTTTTTTGAAGAGCACTGGCAAGCATCTGCCAGGGTTGTCACACAGAGGGGTAATGATTTAGGGGCCCAAATTAGGCTTTACACTGTACTTCATTTGTTCCTCCATGTTTATAGATCACTTGCAAACACCATTCCCACTTCTGCAGGGTCTGCACAAAATAAAATCTAAATAATTAATAATGATCTTGATTTAAGAATGTTTATATATATATATATATATATTAAAAAAATGACGGATCCTGCACTATAATTGGTCAGATGATCTGATAATCAAACTGTCAATTGAAACAACTGGGGCTAAAGAAATGCCTGCAGTTAATGCCATGTGCTGCACGCTTCACACGTATCTTTGTGTCAGTTGGAGCGACCACTGATCATGTGGTGCAACCAATAATAGCAATAACTGTATTAAATTAAAAATAAAATGTCTAATTTGCATGGTTGAAATATGAATCACTGCTACAGTATGCTTTTATATGGATCACTGACATATAAGGATTTTCGACAGGCCAATTTAAAATACAAAAAATAATAATATCTATTGCAATTGTTTAAATATTAAGAATGTTGTGTACACATAAATTCATTTTAAATTTTCAAAGTAAGTAAATTTAGTGTTTTTTCATCTAGGTGAATTAAAAAATGTCATGTGGTGCGACCATGATTTATATTAAAATTAATTAATTTCCTTAACATGCTTAACCTTTTTTTTTAGGTGTTCTCAGTAATTTGTTTTAGAATTTGAGAGTTGCCTTTTTAAATGTAGCTAGCAGACTTATTTTTCCTGTAAACTGCATGAAAATGATAAAAAATGTTTCCAAAATACCATTCACTTAAGCATACTGCAGCAGTGATTCATACTTCAACCACCTATTTAATACAGTTATTGCTATTATTGGTCGCACCACATGATAAGTGGTCGCTCCAAGTGACACAAAGACTTTATATCATTAAAATCTATTTAAAGAGACGTGTGAAAAGTGCAGCACATGGCATTAACTGCAGGCATTTCTTTAGCCCCAGTTGTTTCTGAACTTTGCCCAATCTTGGCTGCTCAACTGACAATTTGATTATGAGACAATCTGACCAATTATAGCGCAGAATCTGTCATTTTTGTACGACAAACAAACCAGACAGGAGAGTAGACTAAAGTCGGTGGACTTGAACTTTAAAAATGGTGTGTATTGACGTGTTTTCATGGTTGAAAAAAAAATACCTTCTGATGTTTATTCATGTTTATTTCGTGCTATAACTAGTAAAGTTACAGAGATGATCACGTCATGTGCCACTAATTTTACTTTGCTTGGCAATGAAATCTGGGAAAATAGATTAAAAATTTTTATTAATAAATAATTAATATATTACTAATAAATGCATAATTATCAAACTAAAATTACATGCTCTCATTTCTTTTTTTGCATTTTTTCTCATATTGTACAAAGATTAAACACAAACCATCTGAAATGACCCAAACTGCATCTGCATAAAAATCTATTCCAAATTATACTAAAATAAAGTATTTTATGTATATAAACCATCAATTGAATAAAAAAGCACAAAAACTGCCCATCTGGAACTAATAAATGTAATAGAAAACACACTGCATGGTCGCACCACTTTTGGTTGCACCACATGATATTTTCAAATTCTGTCAAAATTTACAAGCACAGAACTGGCGACCTAAACAAAATAAAAGATAATAAAAGCTTCCCGTAAAAGGTCACTATGAAATTTATAATAAAATAAATACTTTTATATAAATATATAAATACAAATGCTTTACACTTTGGAAATCATGCTAATAAGTGAAAAAATTTAGGGTAGTTTCAAAGATGTTTCCAAAACAGCAGTTAGCAGTTAACAAAAGTTACAAATGCAGTCGGACAGAAAATTTAGAGTCACATCATTGACCCATATATACATGTATCAATTATTTATTCATTTTTTGCAGTGGTTCTCTTTCAAAAAAGTACTACTAATATGTACCTTTAAAGTACTAATATACACCTCTTAGGGATAAACAAAAAAGTTACAGCCCCGGTGACAGCTTTTGTACCTTTTGTACCTTTTTTTTTTTTATTATTTAAAATTCCCAGATGTTTGCACCCATAATCACTTTAGTGTAGGTGCAAACATCTGGGAATGTTAAAAGGCTGGTTTCAGCTCCAGGTCAAAAGAATTAAAGCACACACTACACGTCCTCCCTCTATCCTAATTAATTTTATATCTAACATAAAAAAAAATATTTGGGATTAACACGCAGTAGTAGTACATTCTGTACTTCGAAAAGAACAAATACTTAATTCCAGACTTGTGTAAAATTCTCACCGAAGTCAAAGTGAGGGATCCGTTTCTTGAGCTGATCCACCTCGTCTGGCGCTACCTCAGGTAACCCCTCTCCTCTCGCCCTCCCCTATTCAAATGTTATACTGGAGACTGACATAAAAGTCAGACTCAGATTTCCTCCTCAGCACTGGACAAAGTTCATTTTAGGGGAGATATTTTAATGAGTTCACACTGATCTGCATAAGCCAGCGGGATCGGGGTCTCTGCAGGGTTCCTGAGTTCCAGCGACTGTTTCTCAATCTCCACTTGAGGCGAATCATTAGATATTAAACGAATCCTCTGTGCTCTCGGCTCTTTTAAATTTCTAATGAAAATGAAACTTTGTAGCGCAGTGCACTTGCTGTGTCGGTTGCGTAACATGAGATAAGGAGATTGTTGTGGCATGGGAATGTACAATGAGAACGCTGTTAAACCTTATGTGCATAACACTTGACATTGAAAAGTTAGCAATAATAACTTCAGCAAGAGATGAAGTGTTTGTAGTAATCATAGACGTTGTTGGCAGCAGGTGTTGTATTATTCTCTCTCGGTGCTATATTCATGACCTATTTAGTATGTTTGCACATCTTTTTCAATTGTGCATGTAGTCAGGGTTGGGAAGGTTACTTGCTTAAAATATATTGCACTACAGATTACAAAACAGACACTTTAAAAGTCCTTTGTAACATGTTTTGTTAGATTTGTAACTTTTTAACTTAATACTTTAGAATACTTTGGAATACTAATAAAGTGTGAAACACAAAGGGTCCTCTGTAGAAAAATGACAGAGAAAAATGCAGGACTTGGTTTTCATCTGCATATTATTTTTAACAACATCAGTTTTCCACAAAACTTTTTGTGCCAAAAAAAAAAAAAAATTGACTGATGCTAAGTTTAACTGCTCAGGACAAACAAGAGACTCACAAACAACTGTAACAAAACATGAAAACAGATGTGGGTCATTCAGGTAACAGCAGACAGTAAAGATTCAAGAGTGTGTAAATTTTTAATGCAATTTTTATAAATTCAGTTATTTTGCCTTGTGGATTGTATGTAAACATCTGTTATGTGAAATAGCTTCAGGACAGTACTTCATACAAATAACACAATTTTTATGACCCCTCTTATTTTGTTTAAATTATTAAGATTTTGAAGAGTTGGAAAATCAACAATTTAAATGAAAATAACAGCATTAGAATTTTAAAACTGATAGTTCCGGTCCTTGATTCTGATTGGTTGAGCCGTGAATCTGTTGTAAATTACTCTACAAACATACACCTTTGTTTACGTTTGTGTGTTGCTCGGCAACCACTTTGTTGCAACCACAACCGTTTCTGAGGAACTACATTGTTTGGCGGAAGATTAATGTTTTATTTATATCATTACACTTTATTTGCTCTGTTTTATTTTGTGAAACCTTACTGCGTATATGGAATAACCGTTTTATAAAAGCAATAAGCCATGGTTTACAGTGAATTTATAACAGCTTCGTGTCGTGCTTAACAACGCCCCTTAGCTGTTGTAAATTCACCTTCTTGGGCTTTAGAAACCACTTTAGTTATCTAAAATACCTTTCGGATGTGGCTGCGATTTGATTACCACCCATTTAAAATGTAACTATAATGGAATACTGTTACTCATATTTAGTATTTTAAATGCTTAACATGTTTTTCATTACTTCCCCACCCTGCATGTAGTTTTTATAGTATTTTTTAACACGGTGACATTGAAATCACTTCAAAGCAGAGGTATTACAGGTTGCAATGGTTAGAGAGTAATACTAGGAGTTGTTACAGCACTAGCACAGGAAAAGATCAAACTAGCAGTAGTGAAAATAAACACGGTGGTTGTAGTAATAGTATTAGTAATGGTAGTAAAAGTAGACGGAGTAGTATCAAAAGTAGTAGTTGTGGCGGTATAAATAGCAGCAGTGGTTGTTGTGGTTCTGGTGTTGTTAGTGGTCACAGGACTAAGGCCAGTGGTACCAGACCAATGTGGTGAGCTGAAACACAGTACAAGAATTTGAGGCTTAAATGTGGGCGAGACGCTGCAAAAAACAAGTATTTTGAAGCTGTTCTTGGCAAGCGTGTCGACGAGCACCTTTATGGCCGCTGATGAATTATTATTTTTTCCGTGACAGCCAGGTTTAGCAGACATCAACAGCGCAGGAGCTTTGAGTTACATCACATAAAACTGAGTCACTGGATAAGTTTGGTGCTGGAATGATGTCTTTATTTTAACTGCGAATTCTCCATAATCTCAGTAATTCCTTCATTTTAGTTTCACGCTCTCCTTACCTCTGATCCTCTGATTTGGGGTAGTTGAGGTAATGAATGCTACCCAGAAAATGCCTGCTTTGTCCTCCACTTATCCACTCAGTCGAGTGCTTACATCTTGGCCTGGATATGCAGACAGTATGCAGAGTCGGGCTCCTCTTTGCCACTATCTTCTGGCACGGACTCGCTCGTGACTGAACGTGAGCCATCGGAGCCTCTACTTTGCTCCACATAAGCTGATTTCTGGAGCCTCTGGCCGGTCCTGCGGTTGGCAAAAGAAAGCCATTAATATCAACTTTGGTCTCAACGTAAAGTGAAAAATGTAGTCTGTCTATGTATGCAAAAACCTGATGGAATGAAAAGACTCACCACAAAAGGATTACACTTGGCCTAACATCCTTAAATGCCATTCATGCAAAAACATTTTGACAGCAAAAACCAAATTCCACAAGGATTTGGTTTCTACTCCTCTCCATTGTCACTCCCAGGTTTTTAAACACTCTTTCATTACCCCATAGTCGAGCCTCTGGAGCGCGCTGGAAGAAGCCGCTGAGCTCTCAAATGTTTGTTGAGAGCAAAACTAGAGCTAAGAAGCGTTTTAACAAATTATCTTAATCGTATCCTGATACAGTGTTTGCAGCCCGTCTATGGCTTTTCTTAGTGCAGTTCCAAACCCTAGTGGGCCGCCTTGCTATCTACTGCTTAAGTGAGTGATTTGAAACTTTCTATACAGAGTTTGACTTTTTAATAAATTCTGACTTTAACTTTCTTGGATTTAATTTTTTTCACTGAGATCATCACATTGCACTATGGGATTGCTTTTGCTATAAGGGACACATGTAAAGTGAACATTGTTTAGACTAAAAAAAAAATTAGACGAGACAAACTTCCAGTTGTTATTTTGAGTAAATGCTTAAAATAATTAATTGGTTTGAGTAGGGCAAACTTAAACAAACTAGCTCATAAAAATGCATTTTTATGAGTATTTAAAACTTTCTTCTTCTTTTGAGTTCATGAAACTCACACATTTTAAGTAATCTGAACTGTTTCGTTGTTCTGAGTTTAATGTTTAATGTAACCTCAAAATTGTCACCCGTCCCCTCAGTGGGACGCCAAAGTTTACTTCACTATATTTCAAAGAAATCCTAATCTAATTATGACAAACTATACATCATTGGAAAGGTCTAAGAATTATGTAGAAAAAATAATAGATTAATTTATGACAAGAGTGCACCTCAGAAATCTACATCATAACAGGAGTTCTGACCTTCATCACAAAAGACTTTCTTTGTTGCCTTTTTCCCTATCACGCTTTAGAAATCATAAGAAATTACATATCAATTGAAAGCTTAAAATCTCAAAATTCATCATTTGAAAGTCATTTTAAAGTCAGAAATTGCATTACCATGGAAAATGTACATCAAAATCATATTACAAAATGTTTTTGTTCCAAACTTACAGGTTTGGATAGTGATAGTTAAAGGGTTAAATTGAACTGAAACTGAGATTTGCCATGGTACTGGAAAAAAGTAGATTTTTAAGTTTAATTTCATTTAGTTTTTAATTTTTGATTACCAAATATGTTTTCTTTTATGTCACAACAGTTTGAACATTTTTTTTATGTTACCAATTGTGTTACCAAAAAAAAAATTTAAGTTAAGATTACATGATCATTTTAAGTGTCATAAGAATTTAACCTATTCAGATATTTCAAGTTAACATGAGTACAAAATAAAAATCTGACAGGTCTGCTTACTTAAACTTTGAATTTTCTGATATAAAAATGTTGATGTAGCTTACTACCTCAATTATGTTTGAGTTCTGCTAACTTATTCAAGTTTATAGTAAAGTTTATAATTTTTTAGGTCCATTATAACGATCAAACATACTATTTAAAGGGGTGCTATTATGTTTTTTCACTTTTTGAATTTTAGTCAGTGTGTGGTGTGTATCTTTGGGCATAAAAAAGATCTACAAAGTTACAAATCTCAAAGTCCACCCCAAAGTGAGATATTTCGTTTTTAAAAAATCTCTTTTCAAGAACTACAACAAATGGCTCCTTTGGACTACAACGTTTGTTTATCGCATGCAATGATGTCACAACGCGGTCCATTAGAATATTATTAAATTAAATCCCGCCTACGGAAATTCGAATTGTTGGGGGTGTTTAGTGACGAGGTGGAGGATTAGCCTAGGATTAGCATTGACTAGAGTGGCCGCTTTAGAGCTGTAACGCGCCACAGACGTGTGCAGTCTCGACCTGGCTGCAGTTTGTCGTCGTAACCGACTCAAGTGGGCAAATGTTCACATTTGTTGGCACTTTGGAGAGGTGTTGTCTTCACGGATGAATCCCGGTTTTCACTGTACAGGGCAGATGGTAGACAGCGTGTATGGCGTCGTGTGGGTGAGCGGTTTGCTGATGTCAACGTTGTGGATCGAGTGGCCCATGGTGGCGGTGGGGTTATGGTATGAGCAGGCGTATGTTATGGACAACGAACACAGGTGCATTTCATTGATGGCATTTTGAATGCACAGAGATACCGTGAGGAGATCCTGAGGCCCATTGTTGTGCCATTTATCCACGACCATCACTTCGTGTTGCAGCATGATAATGTACGGCCCCATGTTGCAAGAATCTGTACACAATTCCTGGAAACTGAAAACATCCCAGTTCTTGCATTTCCAGCATACTCACCGGACATGTCACCCATTGAGCATGTTTGGAATGTTCTGGATCGGCGTATACGACAGCATGTTCCAGTTCCTGCCAACATCCAGCAACTTCGCACAGCCATTGAAGAGGAGTGGACCAACATTCCACAGGCCACAATCAACAACCTGATCAACTCTATGC
>JAHKKF010479382.1:0-11281 GCA_019740295.1 Labeo calbasu | reverse complement strand
TATATATATATATATAATTTCTCATCACAGAAATTAGCTATCACCCACTGACTACAGTCCCACTGACTCTCTGTGCCAGTGTATTGATGAAAGTACAGCTGGATATGCCAATTCTTCATTTAAATAAACAAAGAAAACAAAAATTATTGTATTAGACAAAAAAGATCAAATTCTCAAGGTAAACGACAAACTTGGGTGAACCCAGAACTCTTTGGGATCAAAAAATAAAGGAAAAAGTCAAGAATATCAGTGTGATATTGGATTGCAGTAGTCATCTCAAAGTAACACCTAAATCAGAATACTAGCATCTCATACATACAGCAAGAACTAGACGCTTTTATATCACTGTATCATTCTATTTCTACATTTTTCTCTTATTTCAATTCAAATATATTTTTACATTTTTATACACTTTTTACATATATTTAGTTTTTTGAACTTTGAATTAGCATTGTGCATGAATATGAATAATCCTGCCTGTAAAATCATATTCACTCACTTCATTTTTTCCACTATGCTATGAGAGTCCATCAAAAGAGCAGAGAGTTTATCTCCATCCATGTCTCCTAATTTATCTTCACTCAGATCCAGTTCTGTCAGTATTAATGGACTTGTACCCAGAACTTTAGTGAGATAATCACATGCTTCCTCTGCAGCAAGACTTTTCAGAAACCTACAGGAAGTAGAAGACAATGTTAGATTCCTTAATCTTGTTGTAATTCTATACTTCTCACTGCTCCCATCATGCTTATGGGTGGGGTTAAACAAGCATAGATACAATCCACAGTGAAAGGTGCAGTGTGTGGAAGATTGGGGCCCAAATGGTAGCTCAGAAAGGCCATATATCGTGAGGAGAAGCATTGGGTTAATATAATACAATATCAGCAATGACAGACATTTGCATTTGAACGGAATTAAATTTCTCAAAGGATCATTGTGTTTGCAGAAAGCAGTAGGTCATTTTCCTCTGGAATTTTTACAGGGGTTGTGTGAGTAAAACGCCTGTGAAACACAAATTTTTCTAATGTTCCCCCTGGGAAAACTAGTCTGGTCTGAATAGAGCTTTTGTGTGAGGTTTCATTTGGTTTTTAGTTGTTCCTAGAGTTTGTAATCGGTTTCTAAATCATTCATTCTAGGTTTTAGTTTTATAACTATAACCTCACAGGTTATATATAACTATAACATCAAAGTGTTTACAGAAACCTAAATAACCGTTTATATTCAATTTTAGATGTTTTTTTCAGTTTGAATTGTTTAAAGAGAACATGGTATTAGCAAGTGTAAACAGATTTTGTCAGTGAAAACTATGACGAAAAATGTTCGTTATCAAGCTTTTTTTTCCCATGACTAAAAGATGAAATGACAATAAGGCCAATAAACAAAAACTAAGTTATCAACATGCAATTTCATTGATGAAATAAGACGAGACTAAAATGTAATTTAAAAAAAAATAAAAACTTTACCAAAAACCTCTCTTTATTTTCATCAGAGAAAAGGAGAGAGAATGTTATTGCAGACTGCTTCACACGCCTCTACTATGCAAGCTTTTGTGTATGATTGCCAGATAACAAGGCAAAACATTATGCAAAGCAATACAATGATAATTGTATCATATTTGATACATTTTAACATAATTTTTGTAAAATATTATATGTAGATGATGAAGCAAATCTATGCTGATTCAAGGCAGTAAGTGCTCATCTTGAAATATATGTTCTGGCAATATTAACCTTCCATTTTGCATGTGACGTGATTAATTAAACAATGGATCAAAACAGGACAAGGCTCGTCAACTGATTATTTGTTATCTTGCAGCATGGTTGCAGAAAAAGATATCTGAAATCAAGGCTTGCTTTTGACATTGGTGGGGGCACCAGAGCCCCCATTAATTAGATTTTCCATAAAATCAAACTATATTTACCCTTAAATTATTGTTAATGCATGTACATAATGACATCCTAGGCTAGAAGATTGTGTGTTGTGCACATTTCATCATGTCTTTTCTGTCAGTAAGCTTTTTATAGAGAGCTAATATCAGAAAAGATCACAATTTCTTTTTCTGTTTGCTGTTTTGTCAAACACCGCACTTCAAATTTATTCACGCAACTTTGTTAATTCCTAAAGTGAACTTTTATATTAACTTCTCGTTCATATGACTACCTTTTTCCAACCTATCTAATTTTTAGGTAACTTTTTAAGTAATATCAATGGTATTACATATTTCAGATGTGTCCAAAATCACAAAAACATATACATATATTTAATTGTTTGATCGAAATTGCTGGATATTGGTAGGAACAATTCCTTAGTGGCCCTACCTAATTCTATGCCCTTGTTTGAAGTGTACAATTTAAAATATATATATATTTGAAGATTTTACTCACCTGATGGTTGTCAATTTACAACTTTCATCCTGTAGTAAATCACTGAGCTGCTTCACTCCTGATTGTCCAGGATCATTTCCTGTGAGATCCAGCTCTATCAGGTGTGAAGGGTTTGATCTCAGAGCTGAAGCCAGAGCTTTATAACCTTCTTCAGTGATACTGCAGTCTGAAAGACTGTATATTAAAGAAGCTGTTATTCATTTACCCTCAAACCCAAAAGGAGATGTTAGGCAGAATATAGTCAAAGTGAAACTAAGGTGAATAAATTAACTGAAATGAAAGCCTCCCATTTTCTTGTTTTCAGTTAATCAAATGACAATAATAAATCTAATTCACATGTTGAAAGAAAATACATTAATGAAAATACGCACTTCAGTTTTTCCAATTTGCAATGTGTATTTTCCAACAGATGACAGATCTTCTCATTTCCTGAGTCTCCTAGTTTATTTCCACTCAGATCAAGCTCTATCAGGTTTGAAGGGTTTGAATTTAAAGCTTCAGTCAGAACACAACAATCTTCTGCTGTGATATTGCTGTTATTCAGACTGCGTTAGGAGAAAACACAGTTACAATTTTAATTAAAGTATAGAGTTCAACACTCTCTGGTAAATGATACATAAATGCTTTCAGCAGCAAATTCATAAGTATTAAAAGTTGTCATAATAATTATATTTATAAAACTTACATCAGCGTGTTGAGTTTGCAGTGTTTATCCTGCAGTACAGCAGCAAGTTTCTTAAATCCTGAATGCCCTAGTTCACATTCACCCAGATTCAGTTCTCTCAGAAGTAACAGGTTTTTACCCACAACTTCAGTCACATACTGACAGGCTTCGTCTGCAGCAGGACTCAAAAACCTACAGAAGAGAAGATGAAGCAGGATTCAATTTAATCTAAACTAGCATCTGGTTCTGATGGGAAACAATGAGAAATTAATTATCTTGAATTTGCTTTGCTGCAAGAAACTGTATTACTGAAAAAACAAACAAACAAAAAAAACATTTCTATTAACAATTCATCTGTACAACATTTCTTTTGTATTATTTCATCACGTCTCACCTCAGTGTCTTCAGTTGACAGTTTGGATCCTGTAGTAAATCATTGAGCGTCTTCACTCCTGATTGTCCAGGATCATTTCCTGTGAGATCCAGCTCTATCAGATGTGACAGGTTTGATCTCAGAGCTGAAGCCAGAGCTGTATAACCTTCTTCAGTAATACTGCAGTTTGAAAGTCTACAGAAAAAAAAAAAAAAGAAATCAAATGCATTTCTTTAATACAAATACATTTTCTGCATCAATACTAACTTAAAAAAAATATATTATTACTAAGAAATACGTAATTCATCATCTGATAGAAGCATGTCTGTCATTTTACTACAGTCATTTTACCTGGTGATGCCCTGACTTTTGTTGTAATTTCAATTACTTTTACCATATTAACTGCTTGAGTGGTACAATCCCATATGTGGGATCGATATTTGTGTGCCCTTGGCAATACGGTCCCACATATGGGGTTTTAGAACGTAGTAATGTCACATAGCTGCAAGAATCCATTGGGCTTTCCTGCTATGGCTGGCGCTGAGCCAGAGATGGACGCACTGAGCCCTTGTCATATAATCACAACTCTGCAGTGTTTTCAACCACATGATGTTTGTTGGTTTTAGACATTTAAATACAAATGTACTAGCAAAACAATGCAATTATTATAGTTTGTAAAATACACCCAATGGCAATAACAGATCAGATACAGATACTCATTGTGTAAAAAATGATAAAGTTCACTCTATTATTCTTCCAGCTTACCAGCCACTTACTTTCATGCAATTTGGGAGAACTGGATGAAAGTACGTGTTGTAAATCTGAAAGATACAATTCTGTGAACTGTGGGACAAACTAACATGGAGGTCAACTAACAAGATCATTAAGAATAAAAATATCAAATATTTGATGACATGGCGATTACATGTCACCATGGAAATAAGGTGATACTTCATAAAATAATGGTCACCTTAACAAAAAAAAAAAAAAAAGAAAAAAGAAAAAAGAAAAAGAAAAAAAAACACTAGGGGTCAGATAGAATATTTTACATTTACATGTGAAGAGGTTAATGGAAAAATAAATAAATAAATGATTATCATAAATGTTGTGTATTGCAAGCTGTTGCCATACAACATAAAAACACAGGTGACTATGCAAGGGCCTCTGTCTTCTTGAAAGTGTTAACTTTGAACAAAAAAACCCAAAAAGTTATTAAATTTAAATAGCCATTCATTTAACTCACCTGAGTTTCTCCAGTTTGCAGTTTGCACTTTCCAATCCGTTCTGGAGTTTCTTGACTCCTGAATTCTGTATATTATTGTTACTCATGTCAAGCTCTTTAAGAATGGGGTTTGATATCAGGACTGTAGCGAGAACTGAACAGCTTTCCTCTGTTAGGCCACAATCACGCAGCCTAAGATGATGAACATGAAAGTGAAATTTTACAAACACACTTGATTTATTTAACATGGATTTCTTGTCCAAAAAAAAAAAAAACAAAAACAAACAAAAAAAAAACATTAAAAATACTCACATCAGTGTATTGAGTTGACAGTGTTTATCCTGCAGTAGAGCAGCGATTTGATTCACTTGTGTATCTACTAGTTCATGTTCACTCAGATTTAGCTCTTTTAGGAGTAGTGGGTTTTTACCCACAACTTTAGTCACAAACTGACAGGCTTCATCTGCAGCAGGACCCAAAAACCTGCAGATGAGATGATGAAGCAGGATATAATTTAATTCCCAAATATACTTGATGAAAAATAGCATCCAGATTTGAGGGACAGAAGTGTAAAATAGTTTTTCTTGACTTTGCACCAGGTTTGTATTAGTGAAATATTTCTATAAATAATTCACCTGCATTCAATTTGTTTAGTTTAGTTCACATCTCACCTCAGTGTCTTCAGTTGACAGTTTGGATCCTGTAGTAAATCATTGAGCTCCTTCACTCCTGATTGTCCAGGATCATTTCCTGTTAGATCCAGCTCTATCAGATGTGAAGGGTTTGATTTCAGAGCTGTAGCCAGAGCTTTATAACCTTCTTCAGTGATACTGCAGTCTGAAAGTCTAGAGCAAGAATGAAAATGTAAAATTATTTAGCTCTTGTAGAATTTAACAATATTAATCTCTAAAGTTATATAATACATTGCAAAGGGAAGGCCAAATAAAGGCAAACAAAAGCCTCAGACCTTTAAATGTCAACTCTCCTAAGAATCTCCAGCAGTCTTAACCCTCTGGGGTCTGAGGTGATTTTGGGGCCCTTTAGATGTTTTGACATGCCCTGACATTTGTGCTTATTTCAGCTACTTATACTACCGGCCAACATATAATTTTTTTTGTATTCAGCACAAACGGTGCTACAATAATATGTGAGCAGGATGGATGTACATGTTTGCATTTTTTAGAAAAAAAAAAAAGATTATGCATGGTTAGTAAGTTTTGGGAAAATAAATGTAGCTGAAATAAGGCCATAAAACTCATACTAAATAGTCAAGAACAAGGCTTTTGAGTAATCAATCTTGTAGGCTAGAATATTTACTTCAAAATTATGTGAAAATGATCGTGCTTACTCTTTCACAGAAAGCAATATATTGATGTAAATTTTCTAAGACGTGTTTCTAATGATGAACACTTTTGATGTGAAACACAGTTTCTAATGATGTATAACACTTACTTGTGTGACCAAAATCGACAGAGTATTTTTAGTGTCTTTCGCACTGATCTTAAAAAACGTGAGCTGATCACGCCGGCGTGATCGCTGACCCCAGGGAGTTAAAATAGGGTGAACATACGTCCTCTTTTCCCAGGAAAAGGTTCACTTTTTGGGCCTAAAAAAATTTCTTAATTGCCCAAAAAGTCTGGGATTCGGCTTTTGCTTTCTACAGTCGCCATTCACTGTATGCGTTTTTGTATTAACTCCCTGGGGTTGACGGTCATGCCGGCGTGATCAGCTCACTTTTTTTAAGATCAGTGCGAAAAACACAAAAAATACTCTGTCGATTTTGGTCACACAAATAAGTGTTATACATCATTAGAAACCATTAAGTGTATACTTTTATTTGTGCACACTCACAATAAAAACTAAACTGTGTGCTTCTATAAATTAAAGAAAATAAACAGGGTGCTTTCTCAGTCTTCACTGTCTCCGCGAACAGCTTTTAGAAATGCGTCAATAAAATGAACCTAAACTCAGTGAATACTCAGCACACCGACAGGAGAGATATATCTATAGAAAGCTTGACATCTCTACTTTTAAATAAATTGAGTTTTATCAAAAACAAATATTCTGTGCTAAAGTAATCCATATGAAACCAACGTGATGCCTAGTTTTTGCCTAAGAGCTATTTATTTTTAATGCGATCACGCCTACGAGCTGCTTTTTCTTTTGATATGATAAATAGCCAAGTGCGAGGCGCCGCGTGTTAGCGCCCACGTGCTGAGAGGAATAACACAGAATTCACCTCAGATGAAGAACACAACGTGACGCACGTCTGATCCAGAGGAAAAGATCAGTCTGATGAGTAAGTGATGTTGCTTTTTTGCATTAGTTAACGTGTTATTTTGACATAAGCTTAAACACATTTACTAGCTTGGTTTTACCTAAACCATGATTCCTGGCTAAAAAGTTTGAAATCGAGTGAAACATTTCGAAAATGATATGTAGTTCATTGTATCTAAATTTCTCACGACGCGATGAAGTTTTCATGTTCTAAATAATTTAAAACAAATTATGATATAAAAGTAATATTAGTGTACACTGTAACATGTTGAATGCTACGAGTCTAAGTATGTCTAGATCATGTTTATTATTAATACTCTGTTCCCAAATAGAGTTTTATAAGGTGCTAAACCATAATTTGTTTCTCAGATATAAAATGTCCTTTTTACATAGTACAAAAATAGAGTTGATTCACACCTGATTCACACATTCATGGCCATTATCCCTCCCTCGCATCTGGCTTTCTATCACAAAACACGTCTTAGAAAATTTATATCAATATATTGTTTTCTTTAAGAGTAAGCACGATCATTTTCACATCATTTTGAAGTAAATATTCTAGCCTACAAGTATGAGTTTTATGGCCTTATTTCAGCTACATTTATTTTCCCAAAACTTAGTAACCACGCATAATCTTTTTTTTCTAAAAAATGCAAACATGTACATCCATCTTGCTCACATATTATTGTAGCACCGTTTGTGCTGAATACAAAAAAATTATATGCTGGCCAGTAGTATGTTATAAGTAGCTGAAATAAGCACAAATGTCAGGGCATGTCAAAACATCTAAAGGGCCCCAAAATCACCTCAGACCCCAGAGGGTTAAAGCCCTGCACAGGAGTTTTCTTATTCCCACTCCCACTGAATGTCTGACTATTACCGCCTGTTCATGCTAACATTGTAATACTGCATATAATTTTTGTGCATCAGGGAGCCGTTATTTAAATGAGCGCTTGCTGTTCACTTTCACTTTTGTTTTCACCATCACACACACTCTGTGTAAAGGGAGCAGGGCACATCTTACAAAATCAGACATCTGCTGAGCAGCAAATGCTCCACCATGGTCTGTCAGTCATTTTTTCTTACTCTTGACCCGTGATATTAGTCAAATCTGCCTCATGCAGCTTGATTATTGCATAAATTACATTTGACTGAAATGCTTGTATTGAAACATTTTGCATTCTGTCTATGATAAATCTGTGCATGATGTTAAGTTTTGTGAAGGATAGCCATTAGAAGGAAGCCTTTTAACTGTGTTTATGATCAATCTGCATAAGTATGACTGTAAAATATATATTTTTGGGAGCTTTGTTGTTGCTGTGTGGAAGGGCCTGGAACATATGGTTTATGCCAGAAAACAAATTTCACTAATCTGAAACAGTTATGTCTTCAATTCTGTGGCAGATTAACCAGCTCAATATTAATACATGGATCTGAATTCTGACTGAACCGTAGAGCTGCAACTAATGATTGCCTAAATATATATAAATATAGAAAAAACAAAAGCACAATATAAAAGTTAACTTGTAAGAAGTAGAATGTCTCTATCTATAGGGACTACCACATCTAATTATATATATATATATATATATATATATATTTAACTCACCTATTTGATCAGTCAAATAGTCTATGTATTTAGCAGTTTTAAATTAATCATTTTGCATAATGCCCATATTTTTTAACAAAAGTGATAGTAAACTCTCTGAAATTCATTATTTAACCATGTAATGAGCATTTTGTAAAAAGAAATCTATAAAACAAAATCACAATCTTTAAGTTTGGTTGAGATCAGTTGTTGTCTGTTATTACACAACGTACCTTAGTATCTCCAATTCACACTTTACATTCTCCAGTGCAGTGCAGAGCAGCTTCACACCTGAATTCTGCAAATTATTATTGTTCATGTTCAGTTCTTTCAGATTGGTATCTGATCCAAGAACTGTAGCCAGAGCTGAACAGCTTCTCTCTGTTAAGTCACAATCATTCAGCCTACAAGAAAAAAAAAATATCACATTAGACTATGGAATAAAGTATTTTATAAAAATGTTATACTGTTCTTCTGCTGCTGTTATCTAAAAAGCTGCTAAATAAATTTCATTAAATGACTTACATAGCTCTTTTGGAGGTTTTGATGACTGATAACAATCTAATAAGACACTCGTCTGATTTCTTAAATTTCTGAAGCTCAAACTCTTCCAGTTCCTCTTCTGACGTCAACAAAACAAAGGTCAAAGCAGACCACTGGGCAGGTGAAAGGTCAGAAGATGAGAGATTCCCTTTGCTAAGGTGAGTCTGAATCTCTTTCACCAGAGTTTGATCATTCAGTTCATTCAGACAGTAGAACAAATTAATGGATCTCTCTGGAGACAGATTAGCTTCCAATTTCTGCTTGATGTACTGAACTATTTCAGTTTTGCTCTGGTCATTGCTGTCTTGCTGTGTCAGCAGACCTCGTAAGAGTCGCCGATTGGACTGGAGTGACAGACCGAGAAGGAAGCGAAGGAAAAGGTCCAGGTGTCCATTGTCACTTTCGAGTGCCTTATCCACTGCAGTCTTAAGCAAATCAGTCATGTTTTTTTTGGATTTGGGCTGGAGTAACAGAACAAAAAGGAAGTGAAGGAAAGGGTCCAGGTGTCCATTGACATTCTTAAGTGCATTGTCCACTGTAGTCTTGAGAAAATCAGACATAGTTGGGTCATGAAGAAACACACTTTTCTTGTTGATGTCTAGAAGGAGATGTGCATAAAGGGCTGCAATAAACTCTTGAATACTCAAGTGAACAAAGCAGTACATGGTACCAAGAATGATCCCCGTTTCCTCCTTAAAGATCTGGGTACACATGCCTGAATACACGGATGCCTTATAGACGTCAATACCACAGGCTTCCAGATCTTTGTCATAGAAGATCAGGTTGTTTCTTTCCAGCTGTTGAAATGCCAGTTTCCCCAGTGAAAGGATGACATCTTTATCCCATGAAACATCTGGTGTGTATTCTCCATCATATTTTCGTCTGCTCTGCTGGATCTGAAAGCGGAGAAAGTGTGTGTACATTTGCGTAAGACTCTTGGGAGTGTCTTCAGTATTCAATTCCTGCAGTGTTTTCGGGGCGTCATCAGCCTGATTGTTTTTCAGATCATTATTTCTTTTTTCCACCAAAATATTCTGGAGAACAGTGGCTGAAATCCAGCAGACAACTGGAATGTGGCACATGATAAAGAGACTCTTTGATTGTTTAACATGATCAATGATTTCTTTGGCCTGATTCTGATCTTCAAATCTTTTTTTAAAATATTCCTCCTTCTGTGCATCATTGAATCCTCGTACCTCTGTCAGCCGGTCGATACAGTCAGGAGGAATCTTACTGGCAGCCGCTGGTCTGGTGGTGATCCAGATGAGAGCAGAAGGAAGAAGATTTCCCTTGATGAGGTTTGTCAGGAGAACATCCAGAGAGGCTGGTGATGATACATCAGACCACATCTCATTAACATCAAACTTCAGAGGAAGACGAAATTCATCCAATCCATCAAGAATGAACAGGACTTTCTGGTCCCTTCTTGCAATGTTCAGTCCTTTTATCTCTGGGAAAAACTGAGTTATAAGGTCCAACAAACTTTGTTTATCTTTTTCCTTTAAGTTCATCTCCCGGAAAGGAAGAGGAAATATGAAGTGGATATCTTGATTTTCTTTTCCTTCAGCCCAATCTAAAACAAACTTTTGCACAGAGACTGATTTTCCGATGCCTGCAACTCCTTTTGTCAGTACAGTTCTGATCTGCTTGTCTTTTTCAGGTGCTTCAAACATGTTTGTGCACTCAATTTGTTCATCTTGTGATTCAGAATGTCTGGAAGTAACTTCAATCTGTCTTACCTCATGTTCAGTATTGACCTGTTCACTACAACCCTGAGTGATATAAAGATCTGTATAGATGTTATTCAGAAGTGTGGAGTCACCTTGCTTTGCAATTCCTTCAAACACACGTTGATACTTTTTCTTTAGGCTACATTTTAGCTGATGAACAAAGATCAGCTCATCTAAATACAGGGACAGAAAAAACAGATTTTTTTAGTTTTAGTATTAGTTTTCTCTGCTACATTTATAAGTGAAAATATGACAGATGCTAATGAGTCTCTTACCTTCTAGAGTATTAGCAGCTTCATCTTGCTTCATCTCTCTCAGGAAGTAGAGTGTGAGATTAAGAGCTGCTTCTTTAATACTGCATCTATTTTCATTAAAGTCCTTCACAAAGTATTGTAAGTCTTCTTTTTGTAATATTTTCTTAAACCTTTCCAGTTCCTTCTTCAGAAATGTGATTATTTTGCGTTCAAGATCCTAAAAACAAAACAAAATAAATATATATA
>JAHKKF010479377.1:0-35421 GCA_019740295.1 Labeo calbasu | reverse complement strand
CATTTTTCTGTAACTGAATATAAAACATTAGGACCAGACATAAAGAAAAATTTGGCTGACTTACTTTTTAAGACTGGTCTAACCTCTTTATGCAACCGGCCCCAGATCTCAGTTTTGTTCCAAGTTCAATTTCTTCACCAGTACAGTAATTTCACTTTTTAACATTCTGCTTGTATTTCTGCGAGAACTGTCAGACCGTCAGCATGATCTAGATCAGATTGCAATTTTTCAAAGATCAGTTCTCATCAGCAGCATTGTAACTTTTTTTTAAGGTTTTTTTTTTTTTTTTTTGGGCGTTTATGCCTTTATTTCGATAGGACCGTAAGTGGGCAGGAAGCAAAGCGGGACAGAGAGGGATGAGATTGGGAAAGGTCCGCAAGCCTGGACTTGAACTCGGGACGTCTGAAGTGCAGTGGTGCTACATGTAGGTGTGTTGCCCACGAGCCTATCACAAGACTAACAACACTGTTCTGTGTTATAATTTTTAACCTAATTCACAATTAATGGTCTTGTATAATTATTAATTGCTGTTTATTAAGTGCTGTTATGGTCATTAAGACAAAATTTCAATTTCGTTGAGCACACCCCAAACATAGTCCAATCTCACCAACATTTGGTTTGTTTCCATTTCTCATGAAGGAGAGTTGACTATAGGGGGGTTCAAGATATCAGGACCATAGGATAGGACAGATCAGAACTGAGAGGAAGCAAAGCAGGAGAGAGACAGGTGGCGGGATCGGGAAAGGTCCTTGAGTCGGGATTCGAACTCAGGATGCCCGTAGCGCAACGGCGCTGGGTTAAGTTGCCTCTAATAATTTTTTTTTATCAGAGACAACTTCACTCAATCTTAAAAGCCGACCTGAATTTTATTACAGTTTTCATGAACCGCATAGGCTAAGCAATTATGCTAAATTATGACCCTCCCTGTTAATAATTAATCGCATAACACAATTGGTGCTGCAATTATTGTTGACTATTGTCTATTGTATATGATTATTGTCACTTTGTGTAGTTTTGTTCATATTTTTCCAAGAATGTAGGACGTCATGCAACTGTGAATAATTTGGCTGGCTTCTGCTAAGTGACAAATACATTTGTGCCAGAATACCACAGAGTTTGATTAGATCCACAACCTCTGACGTCAATGACAAAAAGTGTTTTAGCCTCCTTTTTAAAAGTTCATTGGTCTGTTTGTTTGCTATCCTAACAATGCATGATTGTACGGCTGGCGTAATTTCATTATTTACTTTTTTTCCTTCCTGTCTGAGACTCTCTCTGAAAAGACCTGCAACTTATTTTGGGTCACTTTGAGAACTGCAGCTCTCAGTCATATCCAAAACACACACTGAGAGAGACATTTAAACTGATCTGCCACAGTGCACAGCTGCAGTGAGTCCTCCTTGAAAAACCTGTCTGGAAAACCGCGAACAGATAGACAGACGGTCAGAATGATGGACCAGAGAGGTGAAGAGAGGCATAAAGCAAAAGAGGGGAGAGAAAATGACTGAAAAAGAGTGAAAGCTGATTCAAAGGCTGATAAAAGCATCTGTGATCAACACACACCTTCTCTTTCATGTGAATGGAGAGCAGAGGAATAAATGATAGCAGGTGTGAGATCTGACTCAAAGCCTATTGGGCTAATTCTGTGTTCCAATCAGTGTAAAATATTCCTACTAAACATCATAGACTTCCAACCATATACAGTGCCGTCCATAAGTACTGGAACAGTAAAAACAAAATAGCTTTGTTTGCTGTGGAGTCAACACATTTGCAAATATGATTAAAAGATGACTATGAGACAAAACTACAGAATGTCACATTTTATTATTAGCTGTTTCAGCACATGCATGTTTTACCAAATGAAAAGGACAGCACTTTTAGAGTTCATCCCACTATTTGATGTGAGCATAAGTATTGGGACAGTTGAACTTAAGGCAGATGTAAAAGACTAAAAGCTATTCTTTTGTTGTAGATACCTTGCGTGCAATCAGAGCAGTGAGTCTGCGACCCATAGACATCACCGGACTCTTGGTCTCATCCTTTGAAATGCTTTTCCCAGCCTTTAATGCAGCCAATTCCAACTGTTGCTTGTTTTGGGGGGGTTTGCCTTTAGTCTCCTCTTCAGCTGGTGAAATTCATGTTCAGTCGGATTTAAATCTGGAGATTGATTTGGGCATTCCAAGACTTTGCCCTGATAAACTCCTTGACCGAACTGGCAGAGTGTTTTAGGTCATTGTCCTGATGCAATGTGAAGCGCTTTCTGATGAGTCTGGTGGCATTTTCTTGAATACTGGTAGCCAAAATGGTTTTGTACCCTTCCAAATTCATTCTGCTGCTGCCATCATACATTAAGTCATCATGAAAATTGAGAGAGCCTATTCCAGAAACAGCCATGCATACCCATGCCATGACACCACCTCCACCATGTTTCAGATGAGGTTGTATGCTTAGGATCATTTGCAGTTCCCTTTTTTCTCCACACTTTTAATTTCCCATCACTTAGATAAAGCTTAATCTTTGTCTCATCTGTCCATAAAACTATGTTTCAAAACTCTACTGGCTTTTGCAAACTCTAATCTTGCCTTTCTATTTTTGGTGCTGGTCAGAGGTTTGCATCTTACTCTGTAGCTTCAGTACTTCTACGCCAAAGTCTCCTGTGGACAGTAGATTGTCAGAGCATCACCCCAGCTTTCTGGAGGTTGTTGCTGATTTTACATATTTTAGGGTTCATTTTCACAGCTTTTATGATTTGCCTTTCATCAACTCCTGTTGTTTTTCTCAGCTGATCAGGTCATTGTTGGCTGCTGATGTCTCCGGTTGTCTCCAAACTCTTGATTTCTCCATGCCCTTTGTTTTTTTCTATAGCTTTAATTGACTTCCTCTTTTCTTTTAGCATCCAAATTGCTTGCTTTTCTCTCAGAGTCAGCTCCCTAGTCTTTATCCTGGTTTGTGTGTGTCGTCATTGAATGCAAGACTCAGAATGCAGAAGCAATGGATATAACTGATACGACACATTCCCTGCTTTTAGTATCTGAACAAATCATGCAACAGGACACAGCTGATCTCTGAGAAAGACCTGTGAACCAATACTTATGCTCACATCAGATAGTGGGATGATCTCTAAAAGTGCTGATCTTCTTAGCTTGTAAAACATGTATTTTGTCTTTACTGTTCCAATACTTATGGAGGGCACTGTATATCAGGACTCTGTTGGATGAAGACTTACGTACAAAAAATGTTAGCAGACTTACTGTAAAAACACACAATCGCTGATGCATTTGTTGTGCCACCATGTTCATGTGACATCACACATTTAAAAAAGAACCAGTAATTTTTTGAAACAACATGAACACTTTGTTGCAAACAAACACTTAGAGCAAAGCATTTTAGTTGATGCTGTACAAGTTGATAATGTATTGTACCTGCAACGTACCTATGGATAGAGAGCGTGTGATAATAACAGACAATTGGATGTGCAACACAATCCAGAAAGAGATTATTACCCAGTTTGTTCATGCTGTTCAGAGTGAAAATTGTGCCACAGACTGTGATGTCTACGGACTGACAGCTAATAGTATAACAGATGTCAGCACTTCAGAGCAATTTCCTTGCAGTCTTCAGTATGTTGACAGTAATCTTGAGTCACCCGTGCTCATGGAGCCATGGAGTGTGTGAACCTGCTGATGGAGACCCTTACCAAATATAAGTATAGTTCAAGTTTATTTTATTAGGTATACTTAAGTGAAGTTCAAGTCTATTTTTAAGTGTACTTTATGTAGTAAGCATACAAATATCATTGTACTAGTAGAATACTTGTAAGTGTACTATTTCAATACTCCTTGGGACTAAATTGGCCACTAGTATATAGAAGTATACTTTTAAGTATGCTTCAAGTATAACAGTAGTAACTTTGTGTACACAACTAGTTTACATCTATAATTTTAGTTTGTACTGCAACTATACTTAAAAGCGAACTTGTAGGTTATACTGATAGTTTACTAATTAAATACTTGTAGCATTTTTGTACACTTTGAAGTATACTCTCAGTAAACTACTAGTTTAGTAGTTTTATACTGCAAGTATACTCATAAATTTTCTTTAAGTCAACTTTACATCATACTTTAAGTATACTACTATGTCCCTGTTTAGGTATTAATTTGTATATGTTTTGTTATATGAATATCTGAACATGCAAAACATCAAAATAAAGATCAGGGTATCTGTTTGTAAACAAAAACATTTTATTCTAGCTTCATGCATTCTCTTTTATAAACACTTGAATGTGGGTAAGTTTCATAACTAAGAAAAAAAAAACTACATTTTGAACAAAAAGCTGAAAAAAAAGACTATGCATTGGATTCAGAATGATATAATCAAAACATAGATGAGTTGATCAACACTCCAAAGCTTGACAGTCATTATTACCTCTTAATGGGTCGACATTTTATTTCACGACATTACACCGTCTTGATGCTGTTTTATGCCTGATGGTCATGTTAGATTACATGTGGAAGCATCTGTTGTTTCGGTTTCTTCTTCTAAGTCCAGTATACTTAAATGTCATTTTAAGTATCTTTCTGAGAAGAACATAAAGCACATTTCTGAGAAGTGCATGAAAGTAAACTGAAAGTATACTTTCCTATTTTTAGTTTAAAAGAAGTATACTAATTGCATACTTGAATAAACTTATTTTTTTCTTAAGGGGAGACTAAAGGTCTTAGAGGAATAGTTCATCCAAAAATTGAAATGTACTGAAAATCTACTTCATCCAAAACATAGATGAGTTTGTTTCTTCATCTGAACAGATTTGGAGAAATTTAGCATTACATAACGTGTTCCTGGATCCTCTGCAGTGAATGGGTGACATCAGAATGAGAGTCCAAACAGATGCTAAAAATATCACAATAATTCAAAAGTAATTTATTGACTCCAGTCCAGCAATTAACTTCTTATAAAGCCGCATGCAAGATTTACTCACCCTCAAGCCATCCTAGGTGTATATGACTTTCTTCTTTCAGATGAATACGATCTGAGTATTTTAGCCGAAAACAACAATTTTAAATTAAATAGTCTTAGTGGTAGACTGGTTTATAACAAACATGTAGCTTTTTGCTTCATAAGATGTTAATTAGACTGGAGTGGTGTGGGTTACTTGTGGATTCTGCTCATGTTTTATCAGCTGTTTGGACTCCCATTCTGACGGCACCCATTTACTGCAGAGGATTCAATGGTGAGCAAGTGATGTGATGCTACATTTCTCTGAATTCGTTCCTATGAAAAAACAAACTCATCGACATCATGGACAGAAGCAGAATTTCATCAAATTTTCATTAAAGGCACTAATGATCCACCAGATGAGAAAGTATGCTACAAAGATTGGTCTGAAAATGCATGAAGCGCTATGGAGAACCTGCTTATCCCATCTAAACAGAGT
This sequence comes from Labeo calbasu, assembly GCA_019740295.1. NCBI lineage: Eukaryota > Metazoa > Chordata > Actinopteri > Cypriniformes > Cyprinidae > Labeo > Labeo calbasu. The sequence goes on along the minus strand of JAHKKF010479377.1, from coordinate 29,987 downwards.
CTGGAAAACCTTCCCATGCCCCTGCATGTACATGATCAACAAATGTAAGAAGTAGTAAGAACAAAACACTGATGGGCCAAATGGCCTGAAACTCTACCACATCAGCTTCAGATCCTTATTGTTGAGCCTTAAATATGTCCAGAGAAAAATCAATGCACCGTACCTGCTGAGGTGGGCAGAAAGTCTGTCTCGCGTACAGCTGTAGCTGTTTTTTGATGTTCTCGCTCAAACACTGGCACACTCTTGCTTTTTGCTCCACAGAATTTGCTTCCAGACTCAAAAGACAATCACATTTCTGTTGAGACACAGACAGAGAGAGAGACAGAGATGAATATTGTAGTATGCTAATGTTTATGGGGTTTGGTGAAGAAAAAAATATTTTTGGCTTGTTTTGGTTGTAGTGCCGAGAAGCCAGATGAAGTTTCTGTGGTTAGAGAAAGAGCAAAGCTCTTATTTGCTGATGTATCTTAACTGTTTTCAAGCACTGCCAGAAGTGATTAGAGATATGGCTATGATCCATTCTGTTAATGAAAGCCGTCTTAAAACCCCAACTGTGCACTTTACTGATTTATACACTTGTCACGGAAGGATGATGTCATAACAATGCTAATTGATTCACCACAAGAACACATTGTCTATACACAGATAAATCACAAATGCTAACACACACACACACACAAACACAAACACACTGGTTTTTCTACATTTTCGAGGCGACAGAAAAGACAGAGCATGTTACTTTTGGTATGAAACAAAGTCTCAGCTTTAAAATTTTGTCTTTTGTAAGAAGGTCAAACAACAAATACCGTTTTGTGGCTCTTTAATGTGTTGTGACAAATCACTGTAGCACTTTGAAGTTCAAGTGGCACATGAACTGATCATCTCTTCCTCTTTACTAGTTACAGCATGAAGTAAAAAGTATTTCAACCGTGAAAAGATGTCAGTGCACACCATTTCTCAAGTTCAAGTCCACAACGTTAATCTCAGGATTGCCAGGTTTTCACAACAAAACCCGCCCAATCGCTACTCAGAACTAGCCTAAAAGTAGCCCAATCGCGTTTTAAGGTCCCCCGTTAAAAATTGCATTCTGGGGGATAAAATACACTTTTTTTTTGGCAAAGTTCCCCTGGTAAAATTAACATTCCAGGGCCTAAATATTACATTATTGGGTTCACTTCAACCCACGGCAACACTGGTTAATTTAATCTCCTCTCTGGTTTATTTGTCGGACAAAATGGTAGATTCTGCGTTGTAATTGGTTAGATTAATTATTATTATTCCTTGGCAGAAATAAAATGTCATATAATTCTGAACGGCTAGAATGTGTTAAATGCTGTTTAATTGTGCATTAAAACTGCTTAATGCACAGGAAGTTCCAGTCAGTTTAATCACCAGGCAACCAATTTTCACATGCAGTGACATTTACATTTACAGAGATTTTTATCTTACAAATGAGGAACATTGCAAGCAATTTGTAAAAGCCAACAATATTTGCAGCACACAATGGCAATTTTAAAATAGAAATGAGATCAGTAAACAACAACGTGTGGAACATATGTTTGAATCAATGTTGAGTATTATGTGTTACCATGGTGTTGTTTAATCTGTATAAATTTTAGTTTTTTTTTTGTTTTTTTACCAGGTACCAGGTGTAAACATTGAAGTGATCTTAAAATCTACCCAGATCTTGTGCCACAGGTCATGGATGAAGTTTAGCATGTATGATATAGCATTTATGCCTCTGTCAGACAGAAAAGCACAGATGCTAAGAAGAAGCTGCTCTGTTACTGTGTGAATGAGGCACAGTGGCTTCTCAGCCCAGCAACAAAATCAATACAAGTCATTCTTCTCTATCCATCATTTCAACTTAATAAAGTGGCCTGAGACCATCAGCCCCTATAAAGCTGCATATAGCCGGTGCTGATGATGTCATTCTTGACATTAAAGGAGGTTATGGAAGGAACAGTTTCCCAAAATGGAAATTTTGTTATCATTTACTCAATGTTATTCCAGCCCTGTATCATTTTCTTCACTTTCACAAAAGGAAATGTTGAGAAGAATGTCTCTTTTGCAGGCAACAGAAGCGGACAAAGATGTGTAGATGACAGATTTTCATTCTTGGATGATTTCTTCTTTAAATCACCATATGTCACATCACATGAGAAAAATGCATCTAAACTCATGTTGTGATTGACGCTTTAATAAAATGAGTTTATGAAACAGGCGTCTAAAAAAAAGTCATACAGCATTCAACTATTCCACTGAGATCATGAGAGATTAGCAAATTCACACAGCCTCCACCGCAAAACAGAGTAACTGGGAACATCCTATTCCAGAAATGTGTTCCTGGACAACTATCAGCCAGATCTGCAGCTCAGATATGGGCTGCATCTGGCCGCCTCAGGGACCAAGAGACTTCTGTTCCAGCATTTCCCAGCTGCTGCTGGTCTCTTCATCCAGCCAAAGACCAGAGCCCCCGAACCAGGAAGACTGGCTGTGGAACATCAGGATAACTGTCACAGCTCATGGGGCATTCTTATGATGCAGTCAGAGACTTGACTGGTTACACATTAAATAATATTAAACACACATTGGAAACAGGTCTTTTTTCATTCAGTATTTTCCCTTCTTACTGCAGATCACTCTGCAGTTAGAGAGAAGACTATTTTAAGGGTCTGTGTGCCTAACATTTTAATGAAGGGCCTGTGTGGCTAACATGTCTTTATCTTGGGATTGTGTAACTGGACATATCTAAAAGGACTTTAGACCTTTTTTTAGGGACACCATCTCCACCAACAATTTACAGATTTCATACGTTACAGACGATTCCATTATGGGTCACTGAAGATAAAAACCAAAACTTTTTGGTTTGTCCAAACAATTACAATACCTTAAAAAAAGCATGCAATATATCCAGCTTACACAAAAAGACCTCCTGTGGTTCATCAATAGCATTTAATATAAAACAAATGAACTTTGTTCTCTTGTGGTTGGCTATTTTATCAGAAAGCTAAAGTTGTTGGTCTCCAAGGTAGCCACTCTTTTAGAAACAAGGTCAAGCTTGATCATCATACAAGTATATTTGAAAGCCACCTCTGCTGGAATTGAACCTATTTTAAAAAGCATTCACTTTTTTTTTTTTTTTTAATTAGTACTGCAGTGGTACCAATAGAAGCAATGCAAGGTTACCTTTACAATGATGTGACAGGACAACCCCTTCCACTAGGCACCTCCTGGAAAGAGCCGGGCGATTTTTCTGATTTTATCTATTCATTTGAATTAAATGTTTTGCCACAATTTTATTTTTTATAAATCGAAGAATCGCAATTTTGAATAGAAATTTTACCAAACGTTAGAATTAGACACTTCAACAATATGCCAATGAAAACAACAAAGAGAAAAGAACCATCCAACCGCATGTCGGCACAAGTGATTAACCGCTCATGTGTGACGCGCTCATATCATTAAGCACGTTCACACAGAATGCACTTTTTTGTTGACAAAGATGCAATGCGGGCAGTGGAATAGGAAAAACATGCAAGAAGATGCGAATGAACTTCTTTTAACTTGAGCACAGTGTTTTAATAATGTCGTTGCATGCATGAGAAACTGCAAGAGACAAGTGCAACAGTCAAACGCGTCCATCTTTACATAGAAAAAACAATGGAAAACCAGTACAATCAAATAAGAAACCTGTGAAGAACTACTACTGCATGTCTGATATGCCATGTTTGCATCATGATGACAGGCTGAAAGCTGATGGTAATTGTTTTTACGGAACATTCATAGCTAATAATAGTCTACTGGTGTTATACCTTCAGTCATTTTGAATTTGCATTACCTTGACTTTTGAGATTTCTTTTTAAGCATTTTCCTCGTATTATTTTTGAACATATGTACAAGATGTAGTTGAAGTTCATGCATCTTTTCTGCAAAGATAATTAACAAGTGATTTGTTTAACATTTACATCATGTTGACAACTTCAATGTGTTGCACTTGGAATAGTTAATAAAGATTAATAAAGGAAAAACCTAAATCATGTTGTAGTTACATTTTCACATTGACTAGTTAAAAATCAATTTAAAAAAAAAGAATTAGAGAATTGGTCAAACCTTCTGAGAAAAAAAAAAAAAAAAAAACGAGATTACATTTTTTTTGCCATATCACCCAGCCCTACTCCTGGTGCCGTAAAACAAAAGCCCCTAAGAGGAAAACTCCATAGAGGAACAAGCAGACTAAGAGACAAAGGAAAAGATAATAGAGGAAATTGCAGGGGAGGCCATGAAGGAACCAGCAGAGAGGGAATGCCTTGACAGAGTTGGAGGGTTGAAGGATCATTGTGGAGTCTTAGTCCAGGACGGAGCCAGGTACGCTGGAGACCAAATTGCTGGACCGAAGGGCCAAGGCAGAGCAGGCATAGGATGTGAAGGCTTACTAGGGGTTCAGAAGGCTTAGGCAGAGCCAGTGGGAATGAGGATGATGGCAGAGCCAGAGGGATGGAGGAATCCGCTAGAGCAGATGGAATAAAGGTCTTAGGTGCAGCTGCAGGCCCAGAGGACTAAAGTGACCAAGCCAGAGGAGTGACAGGCCACAGGATCCATGACAGGTCTTCTTGCTGGTTCAGGGTTCTTAGCTGGTGTGGCTCTGGATCAGGGAGTATTTCTGGGAGCGAAATTGACAACACCCAAAGAACAGCAGTAGACTGGAGAAACTGTGGTCAGTCTGTGATGTCGTTCTCTTCCACTTCATGAGCAGTAATGGAGGATCCACTTAGCCACAGTGCATACTCTATGTACTGATCCAGGATACAGGTGGTGTCTCCAGCTGGCATCAGTACAAACAGTGTATCATCCAACCCACTCCAGAAACAGACCTTGAGAGTGCCATCGTTTTAAAGGGTTAGTTCACCCAAAAATTTAAATTAGCCCATAATTTACTCACCTTCTAGACATCCTAGGTGTATTCCTACTTTTAGACGAATCCAATGGAGTTATATAAAAAATTATCCTGGCATTTCCCAGCTTTATCATTGCATGGGTGGGTGTTTCTCTTTATCAGTCCAAATCAAGTCCAATAAAGTGCATCCATCCATAATAAAAAGTGCCCCACACCAGCTTCAGGGGTGAATAAAGGTCTCTTGTAGCGAACTGATGCGTTTTTGTAAGAAAAATAACCATATCTAAAACTTAATAATCACTTTAATCTAACTTGTGCCAGCTGGTTTGCATTCGTCATTTCTGCGTGGCGTATGCACAATGGTGACATATTACATCATCCGCCTGGAGCTGCTTCCGGGTACGACCAGCCAGCATAAACTAGATTAAAGTGATTCTTACATTTTAAATATGGATATTTTACTTACAAATACACATCGATTCACTACAGGAGGCCTTTATTCACCACCTAGAGCCATGTGAGGCACTTCCCATTATGGATGGATGCACTTTTTTTGGCTTGTTTTGGACTGCTGAAGAGAAACACCCACCCATGCAATGATAAAGCTTAGAAATGCCAGGATGATTTTTAATTTAACTCCAATTGGATTCGTATGAAAAAAGGTCATACAAAACTAGGATGCTTGGAGGGTGAGTAAATTATGGGCTAATTTTCATTTTTGGGTGAACTAAGCCTTTAAGGACACCTGATGGCTAAATTTTATGAACTCCTCCACATAATTTTCCAGTGGGCAGCCATTCTGGTGGACAGAGAGTAGCTGGTCCTTCAGATGGATAGTGGCTGTTGCTACAGCAGATCCATTATCAGTAGTTGGTGCAGGTAAGGGAGAGATTTGATGCAACGATCTCAATGCAGTAGTTTTTGTTAAATAAACAAAACAAAAACACTCTAGAGCGCAGGACAACAATAGAAGCAAGGCAAACCAACCTATTCGATGTCGTGAAAGAGTGTAGGTAGGTGCAGAGAGAAAAAAATAAGTGCTTGGAGGAGAGGCGTGTCTTCAGCTGCTCCTTTTTATGTGTGATAACCTCAGCAGACCAGGTGGAGGTTGGCAAATCATTCCACTAGAGAGGAACAGAAAGGGTGAAGGTTCCGGAAAAGGGCTTTGGGGATCTTTGTGAAGAAACAATCAAGCAACACTCATTCAGTAATAACTGGCAGGAAGGAGCACACACTTGTGGAAGCATACTGAGGTAAGAGGTTGCAGTTCCAGTAAACTGAAAGGCTGGCCAAAAGAGCATTGCAGTACTTAAATTGTATTAAGGATGCTGGCATAAGATTTACAGCAACATTAAAGGATCTGCAGGAATATTTGGCCACTTGGTGCATATGACAACAATATCCTTTTTCTTTATACGTCTGGGGTATAGGGTAGGATAGCCAGACGGTACCCATTACTTAAAAAAAAAAAGAACATATATGTTCACCTAAATTTTGGCAAACCAATGTTGCAACATGATTTATGGTCTGTTGAAACCATAGTTTTGGGCAAAACGTTTGGTGCAAAACAACACAACTAGTAACTCAAACAACACCATACCCATGATGAAGCATAGTGGCGCAAGCATAATGCTGTACTGCTTCTCTTCAGCTGGGACTGGAGCAGTAGTCATGATAGAAGGAATATTGGATAGTGCCAAATACTTGACCATTATGGCACAAAACCAGCAGGCCTCCATTTCACACCTGAAGATGACTAGCTTGATCATAATCCCAAACATATTTCTAGGTCAATAAAGGAATGGTTTCAGGGAAAAAAAAAATAATAAACAAATAAAAACATTTTGCAATGGCTGAGTAAGAGCCCAGGCCTACATCCAATTAAACAACTAGTGGAATGACTTGAAGAGGGCTGTAGACAAGAGATTTAATCAATCTTAAGCTCTTTTACAAGGAAGAGTGGGAAAAAATTGACAGATCCATCCATCCATTCTCCAAACCACTTGTCCCCTGTAGGGTCGTAGGGATCTCAGCATCTCGGGTTGTAGGAAGGGAAATTGACAAATCGAGATGTGTTAAGTTGATTGAGGCTGTCTGCTGTAATAAACACAAAGGTGCTTTAATCGGGTGTTAGTGGAGGTTGTGCACATTGTGTGTCTGTTATTTTAAGTCTAATTTTCCCTTAAAGTTTCTAATAGCACATTAAAAGGACATGATTTTTGGAATTATTTTTAAGTTTCAGAAACCTGCTATTTTAACAGGAGTATATTGCATATATCCTTCATGGAGACAGCAATCCCAAAATCTCAAATTCTACCCAAACATTTATTTGTGCTGTTCTTATGCTTATTGTAATATTGGTCTGATAGCTTGGTAACATGCTAACACAAATCTTTATTGGAAATCCATTCGAATATAATCAAATCCATAAAGGCAATTCTCCAGGTTTTCCAAGGCAGCCACTCATAAGCTGTTTAGCGCTTTAGTTTGGAAGCTGACTGTGTATGCAGTAGACAGCAATGAAGCTCACTAGGTTTTGAAGAGGAGCTTAAGTGTGTCCATGGCAGTATATTATGTAATATAATTACTAGTCTTATATATTTCCCAAAACTACAACATTTCCAAGCCTATATGATCAAACTGGGGCAAAACAGTTTTCAAAACATTCTAAGCAGAGCAGAGAAGACTGCCAAAGCACTACAGATGGCAACCATAAACCTGGCAAATTTGCTGACAAGGGCCACAGAATCCAATAACCACACATTTCCCTGAAAACACAACCTGAGAAAGAAAAGAAAAAAAAAATCAGAGGCAGCTGTAATATATCAGTGCACTAAAGGCTGAGTGAACTGTAAAAAGATGCCCAGGAGAATAGAGCTGTTTATCGAACTATGCTTGGATATTATGGGTGGATTACAGCCTCAGAACACAATGAATAATTAATGCTGTCAAACACTCGTCTTACCAAGATTACATTTATGACCACCCATTAACTGACACTGCAGAGCTGTGCTGCATTTTGCCACTAAGCAATCAGGGCCTCATAATCTGCTACCTTCAGACACAAAGTGTTTAGTGATGAGAATGAGTGTTGAGTGCATCAGTGTTGGTCAAACTACAAGCTACTCACTACTTCTTTATATTTATCCTTTGCATAATGCATAATAACTGCCAACGCTTCCTTGATCGCTCAGGACAAACCAACCAGTTAAAAAAACAAAACAAAACATCATTTTCAATCAGCTGATCTAGCTACATACACTACCTGTCAAAAGTCTGGAATAATTAAGTAATTATTATTATTATTATTATTATTATTTATTTATTTATTTTTATCAAAAAAAAAAGGAATTTTATTAGTATTGATAATTAAGCATTAGTGAAAACTAATAATAACTGAAATATTGTAATTATTATTATATTGGTTAATTATAATTATTTCTAAAGAAGATGTGACACTGAATTACATTCTAAAATACAGTCAAATAATAACATCTGACAATATTATTATTCCATTATTATTAAAATAATGCTACAAAAAAAAAAAAAAAAAAAAAAAAAAACATTCCATTAAATATTAAAACATTATTTCAAACATTTGACTAATAATATAAATAAAACCAGTAACATAGCATTTGGGCATGCTAGACCTCTCCATGTTTAAAAGAGCTGCACCACTGACACATTAGTGAATGTCATGTAACGTAACAATGTAATTTAGGTAGCTGCGCAGGGCAAAATGAGAAAATCTTTTATATCTAATGCACTCTCACTCTTCCTGCGATCCAACTCTGTCTTTTTTAAATCTAGGTTAGGGCTCCTAGGCCTGATGTTAAAATAACTGGACTGCTTGCTAGCGTACATGTGGGGTGTCTGGCGATTGTGACTTGAGATGAGAGAAGCCCATCAAATCCATTTATTAGACTAATGCTTCTGAGCACAGCACAGGGAACAGCAAAAGAGCACTGGAACATTTTTAACCCTTAAATTGTTTCTGAATCCTGGGTAATGGACATTTGAGAGGCTGGAGGGATGGAGAGTGAGTGAGCACAATTCACAATTTAAAAAATAAAATGGAAGAGAGTCCCTGCAAATAGTCTGGACTGACTTAGTGACTTGGTGACTTAGTACGCAAAATCTTTATCTATAGTACAGCATGCCATGAGAAGTCTGCTAACCTTCAGGTAAATTTTTAATTTTTAAAAGGATACAAAATTAATTTCTAAATTAGTTAGTTAAATGCTATCTTGACACGTCATTTGTCAGATATTTTACAGAAAAATCTCCAGTGAGCATAAAGATTCATTTGTTTTCATTTGATGCCAGCTGCATCCAATGCCAGCTGATGCTTCCCCGTGCCACGGTGCAATGGTGTTACTAGGTGGTTGCCGTTTCGCCCACACCCATGTCTCTATGATTTTCTGGTCTCTAGATACGGTCCCTACATCAGTATCGGTTTATGGTTTTGCCAAGTAAAAAAGCTCAAGAAATAGTAGAAAAGCTCAGTAGAAAAGCACAAAACAAGTTAAATTCTGAGGGTGTGCTCAAAGTATAACCCACCACTAACTATGTTCACTGCAGAAACAAAACCAAACATTTTCTACTAAACAATTATTAAGTCAAGATTTTACAAATGCATAAATACCTACAAATATTATTAGTTTTCACACAGAAATTGCTCCCCTTTTTGACCTGTAAACTCATCTTGAGCCAAAACAACCTCCACACAGTCTGCCTCCGGCCAGCAAAGCACATTTTTCCAGGGAAGACACATCCTTAGCACGTGAAAACCAACAGTATGCCTCTTACCTCCCTTCTGCAGATCCTCAGCAGTCAGCCTGGTGTGACGGGATCAACGCAGGCACACAGCGGCTGCGCTTTACAGGCGAGTGGCCGCGTGCACACATAGCGCTCAGGACCGCGCAGCATCTGAGAGTCAGGGGGTGGGGAGGTGGCGCTCCCACTCGCTCCCTGCGTGCACACATTTTCCAGGCCTTGAGAGGCAAATGAATAGCCCAGCTGATGTCAGCCCAGGAGTAAATGTGTTTCCATTCAAACATCTGCAGGCCATGTCAGAGGAAACACATTTTGATCTTATGATATTTTAGATTATGTAATCTAAAATAATCTGTCCCATGACAAACTGCTTTGCTATCACAGCCAGGGTTTATTTTAAGGCTGATCATTTACAAATCTACAGGCAAGAGTAAATTCCTGCCTTGGTTTTCTGTATCAAAACAGATCTGTTCCAACAATGTCAGTTAAAAAAAACATCTTGTACAAACTCTGATATTGCCGTTGTGACTATGTGTTTGACTGACAAATGTAGTTTACAGACATGCACCCAAAGTTGCAAATGTTTTGAATGTTCAGACGTTTTACAGTTGAGGTCAAAAGTTTACATCCCCCTTTCAAAATCATTAAAAATGGTGATGGTTCAAACCCTCACTGATACTCCAGAAATAAACACGATGCATTAAGAGCAGGGGGGTGAAAACTTTTTTTGAATTTGAAGATCAGGGTAAATTTAACCTATTTGTCTTCTGAGAATCTTCTGTAGCCTCTGAATGTCAGGCATTCACCACAGCCACCCTCTCAATCGACGTCACAGCACACCCGCTCTCTCTCACCCGAGTACTGATTGCCAACACCTGTTCCCACTCAGCCCCGCCCTATTTAAGTCCCTGACAATCAGTACCTCACTGTCTGGTCTACTGTTCACATCCTGATGTTAGCTCCAGACCTCTCCATGCTCTTCTCACCGGAATCCCCTCGCTACAACCTGGACTCTTTGCTGTGTTTACTTCAAGAACTCATATACCATCTCAATTCACCAACGGACTTGCAGATAAGCATTGCTATTGCTCAAACCATGCTTGCACTTTATTCCTTCAACATTGTCAATAAAACTCCTGTTTGGTTTGCACCTAATATCTGCCTCTGGTCTCATCTCTCTGATATCGTGACACTGAAGGGCAGTAATAATAAAAAAAAAAAAAAAAAAGATTGGCAAAAAGAAAAATGTAGGATACAACGGGGCTAAAAGTGCCCCAGGGTAAAAGGCGCCTTTGATATTATTTTCATCTAAACCACTAGATGGCACAAAAACGTGGCGTAGCACTTTCCAAAACATCCACTTTTTAATATGCGCGTGTGTATTTGTTTGATCCTTGATGCGATCGCGGGCTGCAGTACAAAGTTGATTCTGTGCTTACTTAATCTAATATTTTGTGTTTTTTAAAATTTTGTTGATTTAACTAGCAAATGAGAATCGCTAAAATTAATCCTCTGGTTGTGTTCGGATTCCTGTCACACTTGTGGTGTTCCCAGTCAAAAATGTTTTTGACTCCAAACAATTGCTTATAAATCTCTCATTATGCTATATGATCGCCAAATATTGAATTCAATCTTTTGTCAACTTGTTTTCTTTCATTTAGGACTGGTTTTGTGTTTCTATTTGCATCCGATTAATTGTAGGCCCCATTTATCCGAAAGTAAGCAAAAATCACACTTGTCAAAAATGGCCGGCCATTGGAAGTGAATGGGGAAGAATGAAAGTAAGAGAAACAACTAGTGTGCTTGCAAACATAAAGGCCTTGGACCTGTGCGTGTATGGATGCATGTATACTCAGACTATCTCACACACACACACACAAAATATCGTGAGTGTTATACCTATTTCATCCTACCCTGAACTGCATGCAATATACTTTTATGATAACTCTCTCTGTGATAAATCTCTCTCCCACGTATTGTGAAAATTATTCATAAAATTTTTTTTTTTAAAAAAACTAGGTGCCTACTCTTAGAAAAAGGAGGCCTACGATTAATCAGATGCAAATAGAAACACAAAACCAGTCCTAAATGAAAGAAAACAAGTTGACAAAAAGAATGAATCAAATCTTTAGTGATAATATAGTATAATAAGAGATTTATAAGCAATTGTTCAGAGTCCGGTCATTTTTGACTGGGAAGTGTGACTAGGTAAAATATAACCCACAAAAAATTGACACTGCGTGCCTCTACAAGGCTCGTTTGATATTGTATTATGTAGGTCGGGAATCACGTTATGTTCCCGTCATCAATTTGAGTGCTAGCTGCAGCTGTTTACCAATGTAGCTAGGTAACGACTAAAGAGGACACCAGTTTCACTGTGGTATTTTAAGGTGCACACAGTAATTCTTGTCATGTTGAACTGGCTGATATGCCAGTTATATTTGCACTGAGACCATTTTAACAAGCAAAACCACCAAAGTGTTCCCTACCAAAAGAACAGGATGCAACTTTTAGATCTGGCTTTTACATGCCGGCCAACAGTAATGTCACGAGGGAACTGAAAAGGAGCATCAGAGAGGCAAAGCGCAAGTATAAAATTAAGGATTTAAGACCAATTTGAATAACTCCTAGGGCTGGCCGGTATATGGAGTTACACTGAGATCAGTAGTTTGACACAGGACACAGAGTGAGCTGCTACAGGGAAATTGCATATACCAATTTGTCCTAAACATGAGACATGCTTTATATTAAGGGCTTTAAAAACAACTCATAAGCAATAGTTAATACGTATATGCTCTGACAGATACATGTGCTGCTGACAGATAGGCCACTTGTGCTGTTTAATGCATGAGATGTGGTGTGCTCCAAAATGCATAGAATACATTTCACAGATATATTTTCCATCTGTAAGTGTTAGAAATAGGGTTGCCCCCTAATAATCGACTAACCGTTAATCGACGAGAAGAGGCTTGGTCGAGCAAAATTAATGGCTAATATGCCTTTTCATCTAAAAGATGTATGTAGTAGCAACGTTACATGTCAGCTCAATCTAAATGTTAACCTAGAAAATGTGCGCTATTCAAGTGTTTGTGCAGAGTGTGGACGCTGAATAGTAGCAGGCTGACTTCATAACAGATGAAGGCGTCGATGCGGTCACTTGCTCTTAAAATACTCCGTCATTTTTGGTCATACAGATAAAAGTAATACATCTTTCGAATCTGTATGCTCTACGTTTATTTGCGTGCACTCACAATAACAATAAAACACCGTGCTTTTGTAAAATAATGAAAGCAGACAGAATGCGCTTTCTGCCATCTCAGTCTCTACAAACTTGAGCGCGTCACTTCGAAACTCTGTGTATACTTGCCTTATAAACATAAAAAAAATCTATCTATAGAAAGGGGAAATGATTAAATGAACCAATTCAAATAGAAAACAAATAGGCCTATTCTCAGATTGTGTAATCTGTATGAAACATGCACACAGGCGCATCCACTACTGCGGAGATAACGAGTCAGTGTCACCAACTTAATCTCTTAAGCCAAAAACAAAGAAAGCACTAGTTCATCAACAAATTATCAAAACGTTAATGCAGTCTTCTTACTGTTTTTCCCTGCATAATTATTTTATCTGCCGGTGCGCTGTGGCAAGGTTTTTTTTTTTTTTTTGTGTGTGTGTGCTTGAGCGTTTATTGGGCTATGTAGGCAATTAAAGGCTCATTACTTTGATTTATATGCTTTATTAATATACATGCAACTAATAGTCGACCAATGCTGAAAATGAACGACTACTGGTCGACCCGAAAAATCTTTTGTTGAGGGAAGCCCTAGTTTGAAAGTCATGAAAATGTTTCCATTTTGCTGTCAGGAGTGGATGAGCCTTCTGCATGTGGTTCTCTGCTGAACTTCACAGACTTCAGTGAACAAAAGCATAGAATGAATGAACATAGAATAGGATTATCTGTGTTTTTAGTTTGGTGAATTTTGCTTCAGCTTTAAAAAGCATTGTTTTTGTTTTTAGATTGTACTGTTACAAGGTTTGGATATAATGTGATTTAAACACTTTTTGCTTGATACATAGCATAGCCGACAGGGTTATATTCACTATATTTGTTTTCATAGCCTGTAATATAAACATTTCATGGGACAACATTGGGCAGAATGTAAAGTAACTTTTTTTGTTTTGTTTTGTTTTGTTTTGTTTTGTTTTAAAAAATTAAAGGCTCATTATTATGATTTATATGGTTTGTTAATAAACGTGTAACTAATCATCGACCATCCCAAAGAGGCACAAAATCACTTTTACGGACTTTCACATTAAATGTACCCTTCTGGTGGAATAACCTGCCCAACTCAATCCGAACAGTCCTTAGCCATCTTCAAGAATCAGCTAAAAAACATTTTTATTTGACCCTCTAACTCTAGCACTCTCTATTCTAATTCTATTCTTTAAAATAAATAAATAAAGCTGGTAAAAGCTGGTACTGACTATAAGGTCTGTTCTCTACAAATTAGTATCGAGCACTTTCTCTTTTTTCTCACTTTGAGGATCAAAACAGCCAATTGTTGGTCCTCAAAGTGTGCAATATAGCGTGATGGATCTATATTTATGTGGCATATCTGTATTTCAATAAAGACAACTCTCTGAGTAGTTCTAGCATTTTAATGGATATAACAAAGTTAATATTTGGTTCTGGCAGACTAGAATTGCTATGCATACCACTGGTGCAGAGAAAGTATGGACTTACCACTGCCAACAGATAACACAGACATGCTGATGTGAGCAAATAAGATGTGCTGCTGCCGCATGAATATAAATACATAAATCCTGTAGCAGATCTAGACAGGTGGAACTGGAGGAGGTGGAGGGCTTCAGAGGAACTCTGACAGTATGCTGCAGGACCAACATACACTGAACCAGACTATGTTGCACTAGCAAGCTCATTGGCTGCAGAATCAGCAGAAGCCAATCAGTGTGTGGCATACAGTAAATGATTGTCGGCAGATTGCATGTAAAAGATCTATCAGCCTGCACCATCTAATGCAGTATTTATCAACTAGTTAATAGGGCTGAAATGATTAGTCAACATCGTCAATTTTTCTTTTTTTGTCAAATAGTCATATGATCTCATATGTAAGGGCCTGCAATAACACAGTTTAACCAGTGTAGTGCTGTAGTGCAAGACTGTAACTGAGCTCTTCCATTTAAAATTCAAGAGAAGGAACCACACGCAGCAGTTATGAGAATCGGAGTGTAAACGTGGCTGAAGTACATGATGCTGAGAGTGGCATTTAGATGAATATGTAAATATGTGCTGCACGCTTTTCTCTCAATTACTAAATAAACAAAAAAATTACTAAATATGACAATAAAAATGACAGCGGTGAGAAAACAGCAGTTAAGAAAGCATCTGATCACAGCGATGTGGATATGTTTGAAACAGCTCTGCAATTCGGCACTTCAGTCACGTCATGTTCATTTATATAGCTCTTTATACAATAGACTGATTTAAAGCACGCAGCTTTACACTATTTAACATTAAATAAATAAATAAATAAAACACTCAGTGTCGCTTTCAGTTAGAATTACAACTTGAATTTCTGCTACACAGCAGTTCTCAATTGTGGAGATAGCTAATGATAAAATGTTTTTATTAGCTAATATAGCTAATATTAGCTAGCTAATGTCACTATAACTGTAGTGAAATAAAAAAAAAATCCTAAAATTACATTAAATACCAATAGCTTGGTTTCCAAAGCTTAATCTAGTTCAGGACTGTGTGTATCATAATCTTGAATGGCTTTAATTATATTATATTATAGTATATTATATTATGCAATTAATTCTGATTAATTACAAAAAATACACAATTATTTAGACATTTTTTTTAATCGATTGACAGCACTATTTTTTTTTTTTTTTCAGTGTGATTACACTTGTCAAAAAAAGACAGATGGTAAATACTTCCACAAGTAAGACGGGAACAAGTAAAAAACATACACATGAGATATTCTCTCTCTCTGGCCAGTGACATCTCCTGCTACTAATATGAGTGAGCATGGAGACACGGGAGAAAGAAAAATCTAATTAAAGTCTTGCATTATGTTACTGAGGGATGGAGCCTATTCGTCACACATCACAATAGATGCTCGCTCCTGATCGATCCAATAGATCAGTGATTCTCAACCCTGTTCCCGGAATTTATGATCACTGATGAGCTAGTAATAACATCAATAGCAATCATAGACAATCGGGGAAGTATCAAGGGATCTCCCCAAATATTGGCACCCTTGGTATAAATATGAGCAAAGGCGGCTGTGAAAATAAATTTGCATTGTTTATCCTTTTGTTCTTTCATTAAAAAAAATTTCACAAAATTCTAACCTTTCACTGAAGTAAAACAATGGAAATTGGGGGGGGAAATCTCATTAATCTCAAAATCTCATCAATCACACAATTATTGGCACCCCTAAACATTCTTATGAGTAAAATATTTCTGAAATATATTCCCATTCATATTTACATTTTTTAGCACACCAGGGTGAAGTTAGGAGCATGAAACTGTCCAGCTATAACTTCCTGTTGCACAGGATTTTAAATATGAGCAACACAAAGGCCAAATTCCCTTATTTGTCCATCACAAGAGGACGTGTGTCTATATCATCATAAAGGATGATGAGGAGGAGACTCTGGAGAATTGCAGAGATTAGTTGAGTCTTGGGGCCAGAAAGCCTAAAAAAAATTCAAATAGCCCCTACATTACCACATGTTGTTTAGGAGGGTTTCAAGAGAAATCCTGCTCGCTCATCCAAAAACAAATTCCAGGATATTTATTTGTCAGATACGACTAGAACTTCAAATGGGACTGGCTTCTATGGTCAGATGAAACCAAACATTCAAGATGGGTTTGGTGCAAACAGGGATAAAAAGTACCCCATGCCCACATTTAAATAAACTGCTGAATCTTTAATGTTCTAGGCCTATTTTTCTGCCAGAGATCCTGGACATCTTGTTTAGACACATGGCATCATGGATTCTATCAAATACTAAAAGATGGGCCGTGTTTAGATATTCCATCAGGACAATGATCCAAAACAAAGACAAAAATGTGTCACTGAGGCCAAAATGAAGCTTCTGCAATGGCCGTCCCAGTTCCCTGACCTGAACCCTTTAGAAAATGAGTGGGGTGAACTTAAGAGGAAAAGCACCAACATGAAACTGGGAATCTGAAGGATCCCGAGAGATTCTGTATGAGGGAATGGTCTCTGATCTCTTGTCAGGCGTTCTCCAAACTCACCAGGGATTACAGGAGAAAAACCAGAGCCGTTATCTTTGGAAAAGGACTTTGCAATAATTGGGTGCCAATAATTGTGGCCAACGTGAAGTAGAGAAAAACATTTATTTCATAATGAGATTCCCCCCCCCCCCCCCCCCCNACTTTTTACAGTAAAAGATTGGAATTTTTATGAATTTTTTTTTTTTTTTTTTTATGAAAGATCAAAAGGATATACAAGGCAGATTTATTTCCATAGCTGCCTTTGCTCATATTTACCACTGTAATTGTTATTTTCCTTTGTGTAAAGGAAACACTTGCATTGCATTGATTCTGTTTGCAATTGAATTAAGGCTGTGATTTAGTCCATTAGGTGAATCCTGAACTACATGATTACACAAAGTGCCCTACGCAATATAAATATGAGGTCACACTTTACATTTCCAAAATATATATATATGTATATAACATATTTGCAACATATTTAAGTAGAGACAAAGGTTTTGCTTTAAAAAAAAAAATTAACTCTAAGCAGTTTAACAAAGTCAACATATTAACTAGTTATAAATGTTATACCAAAACACTGACGCACTGACACTTTTACTCACATTTGCAACCCAGGCTCTGGAAAAATGATACTGTGTTGCTTCCTGCATGTTTCACAACACATTCAAGGTGAAATATCAAGTGAGTGCTACAAAAAGCATGCTCAGTTTTATTAGGAACAAATAAATGTCAATCTGACAATGTTTTATTACCTTGGTTGTTGTGGAAATAATGTTGCAGCTATGCTAAACTCTTCCCTAAATGTAACAGATGGTGTTAACAAAAGCAAATGTCAGGTAAAAAATACATTTGCTGAAGCAACCATGACAAGTCTTTCAGCTTTTTTCACATGACTTGTTTTACTCGTACCCGAGCACTTCACATCGCAAATGCAATGTTGTGTTAGGTGAACTACTAAACAAGTTTAAATATGGTGCTGGAGAAGCTACAGGAAGTGCTTGAAAACCACTGTTGTAAACTAGTAGTAGTAGTAGTAGTAGTAGTAGTAGATGTGGTGGTGGTGGTAGTAGTAGTAGTAGCAAAACTCTCATTAAATAAATAAATAAATAAAAAATAAACACAGTTTTCTAAAATGCTTGGTGTGATCGTAAGGAAAAGCAGTATTGGTCGCAGTGATCCTGTTAGTAAAAAAATGAAATAAAAATGAAAAAAATTAACACATATACAAATATTGTTTATATATTTACTATAAATGAGTTATGGGGGACAAGGACAAAATAGTGAAATTCTGATTTAAAAAAAAAGTTACCTATTATGGCATAGATTTGAATTAAAAAAAAAAGACTTATTATTCATACTATAGGACAGAAAACCTCATAAGTCATAAACATACAAACAAAAGTATAACTCACCTCGGTCATGTGGATCAAGTAAAATCGCCGCTCTTCACTGTGATCTGAGGAAACAAACAGATATCAAAATATTACTAAAAAAGGCAACATGAATCTCAAAAGAGTTCATTTTTTAGAATACTATAAATAGATCCCCTGCCTATTTACTCCTAGGGAAAGTGCACTTGAAGTGGAGTGTCCCATACTATATTTGGCGCCTACACAATGTTAACCTGATAACATTCATGTTTAAAATTAAGAGTGTTTTAGCAGGTCCTCTTTGTGTCTTTAATTCACATTTGTGTACTGTTTCTTCAAGTGGTGAAAATATAATGTGGTGAGAAAAAAACAAAAACAAATGAACAACAATATGCACACACAGTAGGGAAGGGGGGGAAAAGCGATTCACATTTGAATCATGATTCAGTCTTCTATCGATTCGCTTCAATCCACAAATTTCAAAAATCTATTTTCTAGTTAATATAATAATAATAGCCTAGGCTTATTAATAATAACAAGATGTTGTCAGAAAAACAAATACATCCTGCCCATTTTCAGCCACTAACAGACATGGTTAGCCACTTAGCGGTAGCCTGTTACATTAGAGTACATACAATTTCTCTTACCAGTTACCACATAAACAGAGTAAGGAGAGGTGACTGCTAGGATAATGGCGAAGGATTTGCAGATCCTGAGCACCACTGACAAACATCTAATCTTGTAAAATGTGTGGTATGTACTGCCGCTCCCTAATATACAGAATATGTGCGATCACGAATCTCGAAAGTGAAAGTAAAAAGCGAGCATATTAATAATGACTCACTGATGCCCGCAGTTTATATACAGGATAATTACCCACCAACATAACTGTGAGGCAAAGCAAATATATTTTTGTCCCTCTCATCTCTTATTTATTCCGTTTAGGGGTTCCGTAGTCAGTTTGAATGAATTAGTAGAATTCACAGCTCCGGGGTCATGACGTGTTAAACAGCCAATTAAATAGAATTCACTGTGCCAATATGTACCTCAGTACAATCTAGATTTCCTCTAAACAAATTATTCTAATCTCTTCTGAAGAACCACTGCTTGAACACACTGTCATATATAAAGTACTCAGCATAAATGAGTACACATTTACCTAGAAATGTTATCTCAGAAAATCACCTGTCTCTCTTTTTAGAATTAATACTCTTTTATATGATCCTGTACAATAAAACATTCCAGCAACTGGAATTCAACAACAGATGGGCCTAATCTGTCATCAAGCAGGTGACTACCAGATAACTGACAATTAAGGGTGGTATTTAACCTATTAAAATCCCTTCTTATTCAATGCTGACAAAAATAGCTCCACATGTAATTTACAGGCCCAGTTTTATAGACAGGACTTAGCCTAAACCAGGATTAGGGAATAGTTCAATTAGAACATTTAAGTAATTTTTATACATGTGCCTTAGAAAGAAACATTACTGGTGAGTATCTTGAGACAAAACTCAACTCTCCGAAAAAGTGAACAGCATGCAGCAATTTGAGCCGCATAGACTGGCGGGCGAGTTGCAACATGCGACGGAAGTGTAGACCATCTCAAGGGTAGGTGTACGCTACCGTGGCTATGTGTCCTACGAACTAGAGTGCGCTTGTCCCACAGCATCGGTAGGGCAAGTACTGCTAGCAACTCAAAGCGACTAATGTCACTGCAGTCTAGGTCCTTTCCAGAAGCCCGAGGCTGCCTGCTCGTTGCAAACGGCACCCCAGCTTGTGTTGGAGGCTTCTGAGATGACTGCCTCATGCCTCAACACCTGGCCTGAGAGAACAGCTGCCCGTGGGAAACACAGGGTCTGACCAGAGGCTGAGAAGGTGGCAACACTGAGAAAAGAGAGAGCTCCGTTTCTCTTTTTAAGAGCTCACCCTTCTCCCAGTTGACCTGAAGTCCCCATGGCTGAGGTGCAAAGGCACCAAGTTCCTGTATTCGTCCAACAAATCTCACAAGTGAGGTATTCATACCTCCAGTCGTCGAGACAGTTGAGTATCCAGGTGCCCCTCTCCCAAGTGGGGCCAGGGCACCCCCGCGAGTCTGTAAAAAGCGGGAAAACAGATCACTCGGAAAAGCAGGGAAGCCGAGGGGAGACCTGTACTGATACGTTTGACCCCTGAAGCAGACCGAAAATTATCTGCGTCAGGCCAATCAGGGCATAACAGCACGAGTCCTTCAGGTCGAAGCTGTAACCCAACCCTGGTGCTGAAAATCAGAAACTTGTGTTTCTGTTTCAGCCACCCGAATGGTAGCCTGAAGAGGGGACCAATTCAGAACTCAAGAACCAAGAATGAGCGAAGCCCACTGCTCTTTTTTCGGATGTATGGGCCAACCAAATCGACCAGCAGACAGGCTAGGTAGAATTAGTAACCTAGCTGCTGCCTGCATTAAATAGGGACTATAGGAATGGTACAAACACCCCTGCGGCGGAGCAACCAGCTTTTTTTTTTTTTTTTTTGAGGATGGCTCAACCTGGAAAGCAAGCAACCCGAAGTAGCGCCAGGCTGCTAAGGCAGCGCTTATCTGATCCACGATCCCACGTTGTCACAACTAGAGTGCGAGGAAGCGACGTGTCCTGCATCCCTAGCTTAGGCGGCGAGACCCTGTTTTAAGCTTGGGTGTGAGGAAGACATGCGTCACTCAGAGACAAACCCAACATGTTTTAAGAAACCCAAAGGACATAGAGAAAATTGCTCTTTTATTGAAAGGGTGGGTACCTGTTGACCCGTAGGTCAGAGGCGACAGCGGTAGAGAAAGCCCCTGTCTTTCCCAAGGGTATTCCCAGAGCAATCCTCTAATCCCCAGGTGGTCTGCTTTCAGGAAGCCCCGCTTCATGCAAGGCAACCCAAATAGCAGACTGCCACCCCCTAGGTGTGGCCAGCTCAACACCCCCAAAGTGGAGCGGAGCAAGTCCTGTTGGGGCCACCAGGGGGCGCCTTGGAGGAAAGGCACCATGGAAGGGCGCAGCAAGAGCCGCGTCTGATGCCGGAAACCAATCGTCAGACCACGAAAGCCGAGGGGAAGGCGGGGAACCCAATCTCCAGCCTGGCGGTCGAGGCTGCCTGGGGGAACATGGCTGTCAACTTAGCCTCAGACTCAGGCTGTGCAACTGCCACAACGAGGGGATGCTCAGCAGAATCTCCAGCATCAGAAGACGATAGCCCCTCCACTGATGCGACGATAAACATCTTAACTTCCTCATGAGCACTAAACGAGACGCAAGGTTCGTGCTGGGACGAACCGGCATCAACATCCAGAAACTTGATGGTAATATGCTGAGAGGAGCCAGTCCACCACGGGGACTGACCCGGCGGAGCAATCCAGACTATAATCCTCAGCTCTACCATGCTTTCAGCCAATGCAGCCTCGGGAGTCTAGCGACTCGTGAAACTGGAAAGGGTAGAACGCAAAGGCGGCTCACATAATAAATGTAAGCGCAGCGCAGCGTGGGCACAACCATTCACAAACGCCATCTCCACATGCATTTGTTTACATCCCAGACCTGTGAGAGACTGATTGTGACCATCATGAGGAAATATGGAAACTATCGCTCCCTAAAAGCACACGATCAGAAATGTGTCTTGAAAAAGACACTCTCAACGATAGTGTATGCTGTAGGAAATTGCTCTTTTAGGCTGGATTGCCCAGGGGAGGACTGCAGCACTCATCTGAGCGCAGTAGGGCGATCTCTCCGCTGGAATGCAAAGAAAGGATGTTCCACACAGCCGAGAAACTCCCGCAGCAATGAAGGTATTTTCTTTCTTCTTGTAGAAGCAGCTCACGAAGCAATCAGCTCCGAAGCAAAAATCTGAATGAGTGGATGCACGCCGCCATCTTATATACCCTTATGTACGAGGGAGTGGCTTGGCATGCAAATTCCACTCTCCAATTTCATTGGCCTTTTCTTCTTAAGATCGGAGGTGATTGGGCTCCCGGGTAGGACCCCAGATACGTCAGTTATGACGTAACGTCATAGAGTACGACTGAAGGGGACAACATAAAATGAAATCAACATAAGCAGATCTAAATGCTATGCCACAATTAACATCTTTCATTTATTTGGATTTATTTTAATAATGCAGAGGCATTTCCCCCCTTATCTTGAATATAGGGGCATTTATATTTAAAAGCCCCCATTAATTTCCCATCCTAAAGTGTACCGACTTATGCCGAGTGCTTGTCCGTCAAGGTGCAAAAAGGAATTCACTCCCAACAGCTATGTTTGAAGTTCACACCATATTCTGCACCCTCACACATCACCGATGCTGCCTTCACACATCTCAAGATTTGTGTGTTTGATTTTCAAGTCACCATGACCAGCTGCCCATCAGATTGTCTCCTCGTTTTCTCTCAGGACCTCTGTGTCACTCATTGGTGACAGATTCATAGCAGCCTTCTCTGATTGGTGGCTGTTTGCTCTGTCTCCCAGACCTGAGCATTTTTTGAACCCTATTGAGCCCAGAGGTTTCTGAGAGCTCAGCACGTTCAATTGCAGAGCAAATCTTTGATTAATGTCTCCGTCACACACACCCAGGTGCTTTATTGAACATTGACTATACCCTGAGTGAGCGTAAATGCAGTCAGCCTTTTAAGATTCTAGCTGCGTTGGTAACATGTTACAATAAAATTTGCATCCATTAACATTGCTTAAAGCATTAGATGAACTAACGATGAACACCTTTTTTTACAGCATTTAATTTACCTTCTATCTAGGCTAATGGTAATTTATATAAAATATGAGCCTACTGTTGTTCTTTTTTCACTTAACATAAACATTGTGCACACACAAAAATATTCTAAAGTAATATGTTTCAGGTAGGCCAGCATGTAAACTATACAGTAACCTTCTCAGCTGTTACATTAGCTACAGCAATATTAAAGGTTAACATTAAGAGAACCCAAATTTTATATTCAAACTAATTTTTGTTTCCTCAAATAAGAAGCACATCTAAATAAATGTTTTACAGAAACATTTCAATTGCACATTAGATAGTTTTCTTAAAATCTTGTATATATTTATTTAAAAATACAAAATAAGTAACAGTAACCTAATTAAGCTCCTTTCTAGTGATTTTTATAGTTTACTAACGAAGTGTGAATGCTTCAATACTTTGCTGAGGTAAATGTAACGTTAAGTGGCACGTTTAAACATGCATTGTAATGTTCATTCCTGTTTATTCTGTGCTGTAACTTGTAGTAAAATGGAAGAGATGGCTCACGCTCATGCTGCCACTTGAACTGAGTCAGCAAAAGGCAAAACTGGTGCAGGGTTGCCCGGTCTCCAAAACAAAACTAGCCCAATGATTTTTTTTTTTTTTTTCAGCTGTGGACTAAAACCAACCCACGGCAACAGTATGAGAAAGACAAGAATGTCTTAACATGTGTTATTGTTTTTGTCATCATGGCATTCAAAAACAGGCAAAAAAAAAAGGCAAATGACGCTGTAAAACCCTGGATTTGGCAACCCTGCACGAGTGAATCATAGGGTCATGCGTTAACCTTTTTTTTTGTTATTGTTATTGTGTTCATTTTGATAACCCTAAATTTTTATTTTAAATAATCTGCAGATAACTGATTTTATCAGCTTATATATCGACACAACTCCATTTTAATCAAGTCATTTTAGTAAGCTCTTCAGTTGTTCATAAAATTTGGTAGGAAGTCTAATGTAAAACTTCCAATTCTCTTCCTCCACTTAACATTAAAGTAGAAACAGCATTAATATTAAAACCTTCAGGCTGTTCCAAACTCATTTTATTGCAGAACTGTTTTATATATACTGCTCATACTCATACTCATACTCTGCTTCCAAAGCTTTCCTTTTTTTATCCACATTTTCTGTTTTCACAGTTTATTTCACTCAGACAATTATACTTCTTTTAAGTATAATTTTGACAAAATAGTCCAATCTGTGCTTCTCCCTTACCACCAATCCACCAGTGCACTGTAAATTACATTTTCACAGAAGACTGCATTTTGCAATTATTTAGTATTGCCAATAATAGCTATTACATAGTAACTTTTTAAAACTAATTTCAACTATACATACATAATGATCTGTAAAACCATTTGGGTAAATACTCACTTTCAAACACGTATTCTTCCAGTCTTTTTTATATAACCAATCTAATGCCATTATTCAAACATTTAGCAGAGGGACTGATCAGAGGAGACAGTTGTACAGTCCTCTGTCTGTGAGACACCTGCAGGTTCTTTCTCTAGCTGTTCTGCAATTGTCATCCTGTCACATGCTCATACATACACACTGATCTCACTAAATTAGTTAAGACATTTAGGCAATGGCTTTTACATGGTAGTGATGATACTAGCTACCCAACCTTCACCCTATTTCAGCCAGACAAAAGAGAGACTTCACTGACCACAGCCTACATTTTACTAGTTGTTTTAGGATCTTGGCATGAAGTCAGTCACTTCTCACTACTCTTCAAAGAGGAAATAATCTGCCCCATGCTATCCCAATTAACTGTACAGCTATACTCTTTTTAAGTAAAAGAGCAACCATTTGAGCTTTTTTTTATTTTTTATTAAAACTGTTATTTTTCATCCCAGACAATTAGAGTCTGAAAAACATAGAGTGTATGGATAAGGTATGTACAAATGAAATTGGCATACACTGAGAATCACTGGAATTCACTGAGGTAAAAAGTGTGACAACCTGCTCTTCTCTACAGAAATTCAGAGAACTATAAAACTGCAAAATGTCTGTTAAATATTCATTTAAAATCTCAGGGGGTATTTCAAGTTGATTTTTTTATGGTAAAGGGCTTCTGCTGAAAAAAGTTGGGAATGCATGGTAAAGAGTATTCATTTTCAAAAATACTTTATTCCAAAAAAGTTTATTCCTCCATTGCATATCATTCATTTTTTTTATTTGACAAACAAAAAGCTGTGATGGTTGAAGTTTAAATAAATATCTAAATTCAACAGCAGATGTCACTCTTTGCTTTTTGACAATTTCAGAGTGTGCTATAACATTAAACCTTTTTGACTAAGTTATGACAATGTTATAGGCTGGTGACATACTGTATATATTTTATTAGAACATCCTCTCCACCACTGTGAAAGAAGGAAACAAAAGCCTCATTTTATAAACAGGACATACAATTAAAAAAAATGTATAATAGGTTCTAGCCATTCTCATTTAGAAGAACATGTAGAACATGTACTGTTAGGTGAACTAAATACCACTCATTTTACACCCTCCTTTTTCTGTTTTGTTTATGCTACAGAAGTCTGCCATATTTATTAATGAATG
Organism: Labeo calbasu; assembly: GCA_019740295.1. Lineage (NCBI taxonomy): Eukaryota > Metazoa > Chordata > Actinopteri > Cypriniformes > Cyprinidae > Labeo > Labeo calbasu. Next base: position 4,334 of record JAHKKF010479377.1, on the reverse strand, counting down.
GCATGTCCATGAATAAAAGCTGACTGCATTTTTTTTCTTCCCTGAATATCTGCACAGATAATCTATAATACATAAGACAAAATAATACTTTTTACACCAATCATTCTGCTAGGTTACATCCTCTTGGTTCCTAATAGTGTGTGGCCTTCTTGATCATCAGTAATGTGTAAAGTATAAAAAGATGAGTAGTACCATGAGTGTTTTTTTGTCGCACCTCCATCAGACTCTAGGCCTCCTCCCACTCTCTGCTCACTCTCCCTTAATTTCCAACCATATATACACCTGTCAGCCATTACCCAGACAATCGTGGACACCTTAACTACCACATTGTCTAGTCTACAACCAGGTCTATTTAAAATGGATAGTATGTTTTAGACTATCTTCTTTCTGCAGTGTTCTAGCTTAATGGTCTTTCTTCGATTTCTCAGGTCCTAGACTTTCCTCTTATTTGGCATACCTTTCCATTGTGTTGACACTCATCCGTCTCTGTTTATTGTTTTTATGATATTCCCGTCATTCCTCTTTTGACCACCAACCACAGCTGTGTTTACCTATTGTCTGATGTGCATTCATCTACTACTATTCACCTGCTCTGATGCTATATATTTTCAAATAATGATGCAAGCACTTTATATACCCTCCTGTTCTGTGTTTGCTTCCTGTAAGAAGACTTGACACAACAATGAACCAAGTGGGATCTGATCTTCTAGTGCACTGCCAAGACTATCTAGACGCTGGTCTCATAGCTCTGCCTTTTTCATCCAGCTTTGCAACCTATGCTCATCAGCTTCAGTATTGAATAGTCTAAATCTGGCTTTCAACACGTTCAAGGTATCACCTCCAACTTGTGTCAACTTGCTGGGTGCAATGTTACGAAGGGACTACAATGGTTCATCAACCACTCCATCTGGGTACCCCATGCACTGTCCACCTCTTTCTTGTTGTTCATGTTGGTCCCTGTTCATGGTAACTGTGTCACTTTCCCTTGCCTGTCTTTGTTTGGAGGTCGGGTGGGTGACAGGAAGTGCCTGATGAAGTGCCTAAATTGTACATTAAATGTTGACACTGAGGCACAAACACCCGAAGAGTAAATGTGAAATGTTATGTTATGCATTTGTGTGAATATGTGTGTATTTGTCACTCACCATCCTGCAGCTGCAGCTGTCTGAGATACAACGGGTTTTGCAGGACATTACATCGTCCCAGTTCATCCTCTCTGGTCACCAACATCAGATCTGTGTATATAAAGATTGTTACCTGGAGAGAGAGTACAAGAGAGAGAGAACTTAGCAAAAATGGATCTAATGCAGATGATGCAAAACATATAGAGTCATACATAAAACAAGTGATACATGCAGCCAGTGCTTGAACTGGAATAAGAGAACAAGAGAACAGTTTATCAAACAACCACAAAGCTGCTTCTAAAATTCACTATATTTGTTTATTTAGTTTCAATTTGATTTTAGTTTCATGCTTCATCTGAATCCAGTTACAAAATGTAGATATATATCGGTTTCATTCTGTTTCTAATTTGTATAATTGGAATGTTCTGGAATATTCCCTTACTCTTCAATCAGTTGTTCTTCAGGAACCTGATGTTGCACATACAGTAGCAAGAGGTTGCAGGGTTAAATTGGCCACTTGCTGCTTGCTCATAATAAATAGTGTAGTTTCCTTAGTCATGTTCATATAGCTAAAGGTCTCAGATGAAGTGCCTACTGCTTCATTCATACATGAGCTTTCAGTTTAATAACAAAAATAAGTTTTATTTGACCTTCAGTATATCCACAAATAACTCTGTGGTAACACCAGGCTCCACGTAATCTACTAGTTACAACAATTCAGAAGAATGCAGAATTTTTTGCACTCCCTGCGTTTCCTTAGTTCTTGGTTTGATCTCATTTATTGTAATGTGTAGTTTGTTTCCCGTGTTTATTAAAATTTCTCGTTAAATTTCCCTCACTGTGCACTTTATTTGGATTGTAGTACATCCAAACATACACAGTAAGTACCCCATCCAGAAATGGCTCTTTTGCCGCTTTCCATTAAATACCCAGACCAGAACAAAGAACAACACATTCCAAATAATAGATTGGTTAGGCAAGAAAGTTATCCTTATAGACCCAGAGGGAGGCACACCACACAACAGGAGAAAAGAATTATCCTTAGTATTAAATCATCATCATGAATTTGAGATCATTTTACCAATCACATTGGAAAAATGAAACGATACCAAAAAAAAAAAAAAATTGTGCCTCATCAGGTGACAGAAGCACTCTGACCAGATGCTGACTCTGGTATTTATTTCTCCAGCACATGTAATATAGCCTGCAGCTGATGTACTGAAATTGCATTAGTAAATGAAGGACAGAGTTTGCCCCTTGGCAAGATGAAACGCTCACTTACTCCTCAGTGTGAAATTTTCAGATCTTCTCTGTATGCAGTACCGTTCTTGGCTTGAGAAGCCTTCTGGGCAAAGGTTATATAACATGTCTTTATCCCCTTACTTTTTCTGGTTTGCTAACTTACCAAAGTCATACATTCCTCAGTTTGTGTGCCTCCAATTAGGGGGTTACATTAATTTCACAGATTAAACAACAAAAGGTATGATGAATTAAGGAAGATAGCTTATATAATCAGGGGTTGATAGCCTTTGCCTCTTTAATTTCATTTTTAAATATTTTTTTTGTCGTTACTTTAGGTAGTTGAAATTTAACAATAGTGAAGTTTAGAAAGGACATCATGCAGTGTGACATACTTTATTACATGATCTCTACAATAATACTATTACAACAGTTTGTTTTATACGTTAGGATAAATGCCGTAATAGTTTATTACAACATTATATTTTTACATATATTATTATCATAAAAAAGTTGTGGTTATTTGTTCATAATCACTGTGCATGAAGCCTTTGTGTTACATGTCTTTTGTCTTTCCTTTCCTTCTGTTCCTTTAAGATCCCCTTTGTACACCACTCTTGTTTTCTACTCTCCCTTGATCTTCCTTATAACTCCTGATGCTCTGCTGTCTGTGTATCATAGCAACAGCCAATGTTAGTACTCTCTGAGTCCAGGATTCACATGAACAATATATGTTTTACATATGATAAAAATGTGACCCTGGACCACACTACCAGTCATAAGGGTTCATTTTTGACTTACATCAATAATTGATAAAAGCTGAATACATAAGCTTCCTTTTGATGTATGGTTTGTTGGGATAGGACAATATTTGTTCGAGATACAACTATTTGAAAATCTGAATCCGAAGGTGCAAAAAAATATAAATACTGAGAAAAGTGCCTTTAAAGTTGTCTGAATTAAGTTCTTAGCAATGCATATTACTAATCAAAAATTAAGTTTTGATATATTTATGGTTGGAAATTTAAAAGATGTCTTCATGGAACATGATCTTTATTTAATATCCTAATGATTTTTGGCATAAAAGAAAAATCAATCATTTTGACCCACACAATGTATTTTTAGCTGTTACAAATTTACCCATGCTACTTATAAGACAAATAAGCTTTCTTTGCTGTGTCCGTTTGAAACTGTTAAATCAATATCTCTGTTAAACAGAAAACAATTCAGTTTGGGCTAATGCCATATTTTATGGACAAAGTGAAAAAGATTTTAAGATTTTTTAGATGGGAAAAGAGAGAGAAACTTAATATTCTCCATAAAGTTCACTGTATTCCAGTTAAAAATCAGTTGAACCCACATTTATGAATTTATAAAATTGCACTGCATTTAGAATGGTCCTGGATAACAATTTCAAGTGTAAAATGCCCTAAATGCACATTCATAATATACAGAGTATCTCTTACCTTGATAGAAAAACGCTCACTCTCATATAAAATCATTTCCTCAGAGATCATCAGTGTTCTGTTTGGACTACACAGATCTACAGGCTTCAGAAAAGAAATAAACAGACTCAGAATCAGTTTACGAGGTAAGCCAATTTTGTCTTAATAGCTCGTTTACATTTACTGTATAATATTACCTCCATATTTGAAGAAGAAACAATCATTACTAACATACACTGACCAAAATTATAAATGCAACACTTTTGTTTTTGCCCCCATTTTTCATGAGCTGAACTCAAAGATCTAAGACTTTTTCTGTGTACACAAAAGGTCTATTTCTCTCAAATATTGTTCACAAATCTGTCTAAATCTGTGTTAGTGAGCACTTCTCCTTTGCGGAGATAATCCATCCACCTCACAGGTGTGGAATATCAAGATGCTGATTAGACAACATGATTATTGCACAGGTGTGCCTTAGGCTGGCCACAATAAAAGGCCACTCTAAAATGTGCAGTTTTACTGTATT
>JAHKKF010479368.1:0-27398 GCA_019740295.1 Labeo calbasu | reverse complement strand
TGCATACATTTTTAGAGAATTTGTAAGTATGATGATTTGGGGAAAAAAATATTTTATTTTTATTAATTTTATTTTTATTTTGCAAGTGTACATTAAATTGATCACACAGTGAAGATTTTTACATTGTTCTCTTTTAAATAATCACTGTTCTCCTGAAAATTAAAGAATTATTTAAAAATGTATCATAGTTTTCACAAAAATATCAAGCAAAACAACTGTTTTTAACACTGATAATAATAAAAAAATGTTTCTTCAGTGTCATATCAGCATATTAGAATGATTTCTGAAGGATTATGTGGCACTGAATGAAAAAAAAACATAAAAAAAAAGATCTTAATGACCCCATTCTACTGAAAAGTACTATATATATATATATATATATATATATATATATATATACATATTTTTTTTTGTGATTTTTTTTTTATTATTTGAAGTAATAACATTACAGAGTTTGAGTGACAGCATGAGTACCAAGGAAGAAAAAAAATAAACACCAAACCACAAGTGCAGTGATTAATACTTAAGAGTAACTTTAAAGGAACATACAGAAAAACCTCTGCAGCAAATTACCGTACAGAATAATGAATCTTCAATTTAAAACAATTCTTTCAAAGCTTGGGCTATATTGCTCCAATAGGTGACAGTTTGTATTCTAGCCCCATTAATCTTTGCAGTGCTACGTTCTAAACAAACAATATTATGAAAAGAAAGCAGCCAGAGTCTTCTAAGATCCATGTCAGGCGTAAACCATTGCTGTATAATTGTTTTTTAGCAGCAGTAAAGCCAGTCATTAACAGTCTTCTCTAAACTAATATAAACTTGTAAGAAGAATCCTCATTTAACAACATAAGACAAGGATCAAGATCAAACTGCAACTTTATGATATACTTTATCACTTGAACTACTAAAAGTACTATATATTTTTGATTATTTAAAAGAATTAGCAACTGTTGTACTGTAACCCTTATTAAAACTTGTTATACAGTTTATATATACAGTCAAACCAACATTTATTCAGTCACCTTTCTCACATTATCACAGTTGTAGTTTAGAAAATGGTAATGAAGTATGACAAGATCTCAGAGCTAAACTGTGTCAGAACAAATTGATACATATCTTGATAATGTCAGATAACTTTGATAGGAAGGCATATAATAGATTACAATCAACCAAAAATTCAGACAACTGTTAGTATGACAATATTTACACAACTATCAATGCTTTGTTGACCAATTACCAAGCAATGCTTAATTTTGTTCAGTCTGTGGTGTAAAAATGTCACATTAGCAATTAAAGAAAAAACATTTAAGCAAAACGTGGTCAGATCGAAGTGTCTGAATAATTTTTACTGGTAGTCCACTGTATGAAGAAATATTGGGTATAATATGTCACAGTTGACTTTATTTTGCTATTCTCACTTACATAAATGGACTATAGTGTCCTGCACCGTTAATTAAATATCATTTGGTGTCTAAATAATTTTATATATATATATATATATATATATTTCTTTTTTTTTTTTTTTCAAAAGATGCACATAAACACTGCTAGAGGTTCATATGTAAGACCTGATGCATAAAAAACACATTATCACATTAGAGGTACACAGCGGGGACACACGCTTCAAGTGCACTCGAGCCAGATGTAACGAAGCGTGTCTGTGAAAAACACAAGAGCGGTCCACACAGGGGGTCTCATTCTGTCTGACTCATGCAGAGGAATCTATGTCTCGTCTTAAGAAACAGGACAGAAGTGGTCAGAATGTGTACTGACTGACACAGGACTGCCACAGATACACAAAAACTATGCGCTCAACATGGCATCATTTCTCCAGCTTGATGGTATTTATAATTATGGATCAATACAAGCATTCAATCGTGACATTTGAAACCATTGCTGTGTTAATTGTGGAACACTCTAGCATACCGTTAACTGCTCTCATGCTGTCAGTCAGTGCAGGCAGGAGGCAGTTTCCTTCAAGCTGCTTGGGAATGAATGGCCCCTTCGAAACTGTGAGATAGTGCGGATAAAAAATGAATCTAATCTATAATCAATATTCAAACGAGTGCTAAAAATAAGTACCCTCCACAAATATTGGCACCCTTGGTAAATGAGCAAAGGTGGCTGTGAAAATAAATGTGCATTGTTTATCCTTTTGCGTCAATCACAAAATTCTAATCTATCATTGAAGTAAAACAATGGAAAGTGGGGGGGAAATCTCATTATGAAATAAATGTTTGAAATTAATATAGAAAAACACTTTTTAAATTTTACATGAACTAAACAGAATTGCAGAAAACATAACTTTAATTTTTAAGTTTTACCCACCCAACCCCGCACTCCAAAAAAACCTAAATGGACAGAAACGATGTGTCTGAATAGTGTGTAATGCAACCAACCACAGTTCAGTTTATGTACATGGCATTTAGAGGCAAGGTAAATCTGAGATCAACAACGGCACAATAATAAACCAGCATGTAGCAAAGTGGTTGCAACATATAATTTAGCAGCCATCTCTGTGAAACATTGTAAAAACAACACAAATGCAATTACAATCTGTGTCAAAAGACTTAAATGGATAGTTCACCCCAAAACATTAATATACTGTCATCATTTACTCACCCTCATGTTGTTTTTTCAAACCTGTAAGACCTTCTTTCTTATATGCAACATAAAAAAATTAATTTTGAGACATTTATGGGTGGATTATCCCTTTAAACAAACTCTTCAGTGCATTTCCAAGAACCTTTAGCATTATTTTACACATTTTGGCAAATCCAGTGACTAAATGTTCTCTAGTGCGGGCCATCTGACACGAGTGCTCCGGGAATCCAGTTCAGTCTGCTGAATCATAAATGCTCCAGAGGTGTCAGAGTGATAGTCACAATTTACTGCTAAATGTAGCCGTAATGGCACTTTTATGATCCTGCATCTGTTAGGAATTTGAGAAAAAACCTGTACGCACTGTACGTGTCATAGCACCACAAATTATCCCATCTAAAACTGAAACTATATTAAAACTATAATCAGTTTCCAAAAATACAAATGAAACCTTCTATTTCTGCATTAGGCAGATGATTTTATCTAAAGTGACTTGCAGTAAAGGACCATAAGCAGTTCATCACAGCAGTATTTATAGAATACAATGTCAGGTGTATTAGAAAGCTAGATTTGAAAACAAGCTAGAACAAAGATGAAGTACAGAAAAGCAGAAGTGGACATTTTCCTCTAAGTGCCTTGGTTTAAAGTTGTGCGGAAGATGTTTGTCTCCAGCTGCTTTGTGAAAGTTGTGATGGTCTCAGTAGATCGGCCTGAGGTTGGCAGCTTATTCCACCAGAGAGGAGCAGGGATTGTGAAAGTGTTGGAAAGGGACTTTGTCCCTCTCATAGAGTGCTGCTCATTCTATGACTGTAACTTGTAGGAGTGCATTGAAGTAGGGGTGTGCCAGTGGCAGTCCTGAAAGCCAGCGTCAAAGCTTTATATTTGATTCTGGCAGCAACTATGAGCCAGTGGAGTAAGATCAGACGAGGTGTGATGTGGGTCCTCTTTGGCTGATTGAAGACCATACGTGCTGCCGCGTGCTGGATCATCTGCAGAGGCTTAGTTGCGCTGGCTGAAAGGGCCGGCCAGTTGAGCACTGCAGTAGTCCAGTCTTGAAATGACAAGAGCTTGGATGAGGAGCTGCACCACGTGCTCTGACAGGAAGGGTCTGAATTTTCCTGATGTTGTAAAGTACAAACCCACACGACTGGTCCATTGTTGAAATGGGGATGGTCAAGCGCTGTTGGTCATTAAACACTAACTCCATGCTGTAAAAAACAAAAAAACACAACTTAAAATAATTTGTTACCCTGCTGCCTTAAAATTTTAAGTTCAGTCAACTCAAATAAGTTTAGACAACTTGAAATGTTAAGTTGTAGTAGGTGACAACTTAGATATTGGAGTTTGTTAAACTTAACAAAAACTTAACTGGGCTCGTTACCCAGCTGCCTTACAATTTTAAGTTGAATGAACTCAAATATCTGTTGTCACTTAGTACAACTTAACATTTCAAGTTGACTAAACTTTTTGAGTTGACTGAACTTAAAATGTTAAGGCAGCCAGGTAACAAATAATTTGAAGTTGACTCAACAAATTGTTTTTTCTTTTCTGTCGACTACAAACTGTAAAAAATAAAAAGCACAATTTGTTGAGTCAGCTTAAAATAATTTGTTACCCTGCTGCCTTAAAATTTTAAGTTCAGTCAACTAAAATAAGTTTAGTCAACTTAAAATGTTAAGTTGTACTAAGTAATAACTTAGATATTTGTGTTTGTTGAACTTAACAGATGGGTAAGTAACCCAGCTGCCTTAAAATTTTAAGTTGATTCAACTCAAATATCTAAGTTTTCACATAGTATAATTTAACATTTCAAGTTGAATAAACTGTTTTTAAATTGACTGAACTTAAAATTTTAAGGCAGCCAGGTTACAAATTATTTTAAGTTGACTCAACAAATTGTTTTTTACAGTGCACACTCTAAAAAGAAAGAAGTTCCGAACATCATTTTAAGGTGTTCTGTTGACATAATGCTGATAATTACATTAACTTAATATTGTGTGTAACTTACAACCTGATCTCATGACGAAAACGTACCTGTGGGAACCTTTTCGCAAGACGTGACATAGTGCCATGTACATTTCGTGACATATTCAACGTGAAATGTCCACTGAGTGATCTCTCATCTTTCAGCTCTTTCATAATGAGTGTTTTTCACAGGATTCGTACCCAAGGATTCCATATCCTAAGTCCAATTCCGGCTGAGCTACTGAGCAAGCGTGTTACATCTGAAAAGTGAAACATATGGAGCTGTAATCATAACTGTGTGTGTAAACGATTACAAGTGCTCAGTGGTTCTGTTGGAAAGTGGAGTGATATGTACTTATTATTACATATTTCGTGTCTTGCGAAAAAGTTCCCACAGGTACGTTTTCGTCATGAAATCAGGTAGGTAATTTAAACTAAAATGTCTGTGTTTAAGTACTCTACTAATGTAATAAAATTGTGTGGATAACTTTGAAAACTGAGCAGTGGATTTTTAGTTTCAAGTGTGATTTGGATAGGACTGGATAAGGAGAATAAATGTTGAAGATAAGCTTTATTTTACGTGTTTGTTTGGTAAAGATCTGTTTGAGTTTAATGCAGCTGTGTTTGACATTTAAAAGAGTTTCTGTTATGTTGAGGGTTTTGTGGTTGCCATCGTGCTAAAGTTGTATTGTGGGTGGCTGCATGAAGATATAAACTACACTGACTCATGAGCAATGATTGTGCTAATGTTAGTGGCAAGTAATATCTTACTTTTTCATTAAATTGATGTGCTAAATAAGTTACATTTAGCATGTGCTACGGTAGAAATACCGTACAGAATACAGAAATAGATCAAGTTAATTGGATCCAGGGCCACTACTTAACTATGTTGAAATTATTTAGAAGAACTTAATTTTTTGAGTAATCAGTTTAAAAAATTGCTTATGCTATGAATTAGTAAATTCAAATTATGAAACGACTCAATGTTGTTTGTTGGTTGAACATAATTTTATTAGAAGTTGTCAAAAAGAATGACGCAAATGGTTGTGTTTTAAGGTTGTAAGTTGTGTGTATGAAAAAAAGTGGACTGAACACTGAACCTTGAGACATCCAAGTAATTAGCTGACTTAGACACCCATGAAAAACAAGAAATGAAGAGAAAGGCACCCTTATGTACTCAACCGAAGCACAAAAAGAAATAAAAATTGTGAAATTTTCAAAATAATAGTAACTCTTTCTCATGCTTTTAATAAAAAGCCCATGAATAAAATAAACAAAACATACTGAACTTTTGCTGTCAATCACACACTCATACACAAATACAATGACAAATTCTGTCTCATTTCTGTGCCCACACACACATACACATATAACCATGACATTAATCAAAACATTGCTGAAATTTTATAGCTGCAGCAATCACTCAAAACAATGAGCTCATGCACACACACAGTTTTTCAGCCAGGGTTTAAAATTAACATTCACCAAAAGCCAAATGCAAATAAGAATTGGCTTTGGCAAAAACATAACAGCCAGTTGGTCTTTTCTAGGAACTGCAAAATAATGCTCGATTCTTTCTATTTAAGCTGTAAACAGTGGCTGCTGAGTGACCAACATCTTTTATCTCAGTGGGAAATTTACTGGAATAAGTATTTTTAGGAAGCCAACTATTTTTTACATTTTGTCTTTTATTGTCCAGAACTTTATGTAAAGACATGTTTATGTAGACACATGATCATGAAGACACACATTCATGACATTAGGAATAAACGCCATTAAAGGCACAATATGTAAGATTTTGTTATCAAAATATCCAAAAACCACAGTGCTATATGTTTTGCAACCTGATCTTATGATGAAAAAGTACCCGTGGGAACTTTTTTTTGCAAGATGCAAAATATGTACCACCATGTAGGTTTCGTGACATATTCGATGTGAAATGTCCACTGAGTGGCGCTAAGAGTGTTTTTGTTTTTTTCTCCAGAACATATGGTACGTTTTATGTGACGTTGGTTTTGTACGTGTCACTGCAGTTCTGACTTGTCAATTGAGTGGTGCTATAACTCTAATGGTGTGTTCACACCAAACTCTAAGCAAATATATGCATCTCGTCACTAGCTCTACTTGCTTTTACTCATGGGATGTTTTTCGCGCCATCAACTATGGTGGAGAAAACTATGATCCCTGCTTTGCACCTGGTCCTGAATACTGTACGCCAGAAAGCCAAACACCAAACCAATTTTTCACCTTGAACAGAAGATGCAGTTGAGGCGAATATTGCATGTTCACGGCAAACACATTGCGCATTTCGTATCATTTGCATCACCTTGCCTCTATTTGTGTCTTTGCATTGACTGTGTATGGAATCTACCCACACAAATAATTAAATTCTTGTTTGGTGTGAACACATCATAATACCCTGTGACGTTTTAAAACAATGTACAATCTGCACTACACCTAAACCTACCTGACAGTATGAACAAAAGTGAGTGTGATGTAAAAAGATGCAATTGCGAGCATACCATTTTTGCTTCATCTTCGATCTCTCATCTTTTAGCTCTTTCATCGTGAGCCATGTTTTCCACAGGATTCGTACCCAAGGATTCTGCATCCTAAGTCCAATTCTGTGCTAGCTGAGCCACTGAGCAAGCTTGTTATATTCATAAAACCAAACATATGAAGCTGTAATCATAACTGTGTATGAAAATTATTACAATTGCTCGCTGTTTTACCGCTTCTAGTGTTCATTTCTATTGGAGACTGCAGCGATATGTACTTTTTGGTACGTATTTTGCATCTTGTTCCCACAGGTATGTTTTCGTCATGAGATCATGTACATATTTTGCTGACTTGTGTACTTACGTTATCCCAGATGTTTCCAGGAATGTTTAAATCCAGAGAAAAAAAAGCAATTTTAACTAGTATCTAGTATGCTGTGTGTCACACTCGTCTCACATTAGCAGTTGGTCTTGTTTCACTTCTGTGGCTTTCAGCGCCACCCTGCTTCATACTACAGTGACGTTAATAAATATTTAATACATTAGCTTATGCATAAACATGATTTCTGCCTAATACCATCAGGTTGCATCGGCTGTGGGGATGTAGACGACAACTCAATCACGGCATCATCAAACTATGCCTTTGTTTTTTTATTTGTTTTGAATATGCACCATCTAGTGGCGAAAATTACATACTGTGCCTTTAAGAATAAAATCTAAGTTTTTACAATTTAGGTAATGTTTCATTGAGAGACGCTATGCATGAAGGACACTCTGACTCTACTCTTTAAAAAGTGTACTAATCATGCTACAGATGTAAAATCCAACCTGTTACATAAGAGTTTTATATTATTTTACATATGCACAAGTGATACTTTATTTGGTACAGCCTGCAGAGCTTTAAAGCTCTGGTCCTTGATAATTGTAATGAGAAACCAGTACAGTCTTTAGAATTGCTCTTGGAAAGCCATGCGGGTTTGGAGTGATATGAGGTTGAGTAAATGATGACAGCATTTTCATTTTTTGAAGAACTGTTCCTTTAATTTTTAGCGTTTACATTGACAGAGAAAGACAGTGAAAGAATAGAGAGAGGAAGAAAGTGAGGGAGCCGGTGGCAAAGATTTGAAATGTAATAAGGGAGGACATGAGAACAGCAGGAAGAACAATACTAAGGAGGAGACAGAATGAACGGAACATTACCAGAGACAGACAAATGCAGTGCGAACTGACTGAGTGGAAAAGAGAGGATGAAAGGGAGAGGAAGAGAATAAATGAAAGAAAACAAAAAGATAGAAAGGAGAGAAATCGAGGAGGGGGGATGGTGTTCAGGGATCCATGCTAACTGCTGTATTCTGCTCCAGTGCTTTCACAGCGCAAAGGGGGAAATTTATCGTTCCTGGCAAACAATTTATCCGCCATTCCACCACTCAAGGCCAGTTCACATGCATCTCGTTTGAGAGGAATAGCTCTCCATGGGATTGCCCTCTAGCCTAGCTTTTTTCCCCTTCTCTCTGCGTATTTCATCACTTGTGTTTTTGTGCATGTTTTTTTTTTTTTTTTGGCATCTGATCATCTGCCTTAGTTGTTTGGCCTTGATGTTTTACAGGGTTGTTTTTGGAGGGTTTCATTAGAGGATAAGCAACATCAAAAAACTTCACCGACATCTGTGTGATCTCTTTTATGCAAATATGTTTGGCTAACTGAGCTAACGGTTAGCATTCCCATTCATCTCAATGTCAGCTGCTCTTCTGGTACTAAACCCCTCAGAAGTGGCCAATCTTTGCTATCTCTGCTCATGGGCACTTAGTTCTGCCAATCACCTGAGCTGTAAATGCCAAATAACTAAGCACTCTGAAGCCAGAGGGAAATGGCTGATGGCATCACAAGATCATGGCCAGTTCCAAACCTTTCACTAGTATTATCATTGGCTGAGATGTGAAATACACCAGACAGGGAAAAATATAAATTCTGCTCAGGCATTTAAGAGCCCTTTTAAACTAAATTGGGCACTGGTAAAACATTTACTGTAATATAATTAAATTAGACTTCGAAATGGATGTCAGTGGTAAAAGAAGCTTAGAAGAGTGAAGTTAGTCTTTTGAGTCCACTTAGACATTTGTAATGACTGAGCCAAAAAAAAAAAAAAACATAGAAATGGTGTCTTGGAAACTTAATGAACTTATTGATATTTTTAAACTAAAATTGAAATACAAGTAAATTTAAGATACATATAAAAATAAAATGAATAAAAATGAGTTAAAAACCTAATTTAAAATACTAATAAATAATACTACACTCTAAGAAATTATGTGTGTAAAACAATCATAGCTGGGTTATTTGGCAACCCAGTGCTGGGTAAATATTGAACAGAATACATGCTGGGTTATTTTGACCCAACTGGTTGGGTCAAATGTTTTTACCAAACATGCTGTGTTGATTTAACTCAACTATTGTTTAAAAATTGCTATATTGCTGGCTTAAAATGGGCTGGAAATTAGAAATCACACATAGAATTAAGGCAACAGCAATAATCAAAAGCTTAACATTTATTAATAAGCAAGAACGCTCATGGAGAAAAATATATGACAAATTGAATTTATTTGGGTGAATCCAGCATAATTTATAATTTACACACATTTAAACTCATTTAATAAGAATTTTAGCAATAAAAAAATAAAGATTTTTTAGTAGAAAAAAATAACCCAGTATTTTTTTAGAGTGTATAATATTACATATTTGTTACATAAAAATATATATATATATAGCCTAATAGACTAATCGGCTATCAGTGTGCAAAGCTAAGTGGTTAACTAAGATACGTTACAAATCTCAAAGTCCACTCCAAAAGGAGATATTTCGTTTTTTAAAAATCTCTTTTCAAGAACTACAACGAACAGCTCCTTTGGACTACAACGTTTGTTTTCCCCATGCAATGATGTCACAATGCGGTCCATTAGAATATCATTAAATTAAATCCCGCCCACGGAAATTTGAATTGTTTAGGGGTGTGTCGGGACGAGGTGGGGGATTAGCCTAACTTTGGCGATGCAGCGCGGTGAACCGCTTCAACGCACCGCAGCGCGGTGGGTATAAACACAAGCTTTGACTAGAGTGGCCGCTTTAGAGCACTAACATGCCGCAGACGTGTGCAGTACAGGGGGTCGAAACACAAATGCCGAAGCCGCGATCTACTCCGGCTGCGCGTCGGAGCCGTAACACACCGCAGACATGTGCAGTGTGTGGTAAGAGATTTATTCATCATACAGTGTAGATAGCTTGCACTAGAATAGGCTAGCCTAATCAATGATGATGTTCTTTGATAATGTTAGGCTGCTTTTAGCCTTATGCTGGAGCTGGTTTCGAGCAATGAAACTAAGTATGTAAATAATTAAATGCATTAGCACAATAATATCATGTATTATAATGATCTCGCAGGCTGATGATATGACCCAACACTACTGTAGTGTATTATTTACTCACCCTCCATGCATCCTAGGTGTTTATGACTTTTTTCAGACGAATGCAATCGGAGTTATATTAAAAATTTATCCTGGCATTCCCAAGCTTTATTAACCCCCTGGCCTCCTGTAGCGAATCGAGCGTTTTTGTAAGAAAAATATCCATATTTAAAACGTAAGAATCACTTTAATCTAGCTTGCGCTAACAGTTGTACACAGAACCTGCTAACCAATCACAACACATTTTGTTTTTCGGAAGGCGGGCCTTCTTTAAACCCGGAATTAATCGAGCCATTTGTGCCAGGCTGGGATAGATGTATTGTAATAATGTAAATTATGTTACAAAAAATTTGAGTTTTTCGAACCACCAAGCATGAGAGCATGTTCTAGTACACCCCCAAAACGAAATCAAGACTTTGTAAAAGAGCATAATAGGACAGCTTTAAGTAATTTTGTACTATTTGTAATAAAATACCAATTAAAAGTTCTTTCAACCAATAAAATCAATTAAGGGTTGATGGATTCGAACTGCATTGTTCATTAAAACAGCATCTGTCAGCCAGGACTAACCATGCTAACCAGCCAAAGTTTTACTTGGCCCTAGTGCCTGGTCCAAAATCCCTCTCCATGTACAATTTCTTCATATTATAAAACAACTAACTTATGAATTGATGTAACTGTGCCGCGTCATGTCACTTTCCAGTGTGTACTATGGACAGACTGAACACTCGGTTAAGACACTGTGTTGCACAAAAAATCAGTCATGAAACATGGACTTATGCAACCGTATTTTATATGTCCTTTACATAAGACTTAATCAAGAAATGAATATGCAGAACTTCTTAGATGCTTTTCAGCACTGAGCACAAATCCTTTTTTGCATATAAGCCTTTCAGTAAAAAGAAAATAGTGTTTTTTATCATTATGTTCGTCGTTTTTTGATCTTCAATCTCAAATCTTAGCCGAAAGCTAATCTTAATCTCGCAGACAAAATCTCTCGCCATTATCCGTTTATTCAAATGAGAAACTTATTCCTCCTCTCAGTCCCTCTCTCTCGCTCTCCCTCCGTTAAGGCTTTCTTTATGCTACGAGCTGTTCTTGTTAAATGAACGTGTACACTAAAGTGCAGAGAACATGTAGGAAATTGCTTTTTTTAGAGACCGAATGCAGATATTGTCATATTTAGGTGACAAAAGATGCTCTCTAAGTCTTTTAGAACCAGAATACCAGACGAACGATCCAAACGACTTGTCAGGTTTGAATAAAGCATGTTTATAGATTATGCTTGTGTGTTACAGTGCACAGTTTTCTGTGAAGACTAGATTCAGCTAATTAGGTTAGCACAGTGTGAGCACCCCTGCAGCCTGTGTGTGTAAGTGTGTGTGTGGATGTGTGTGTGTATCTGCTTTGAAGGCACCATATCTGCTGTGCGGTGCTTGAAGTGGTTTATATAACTGGGCCGTTCTGTTCCTTATGGATCTTTTTCTCTCTCACACACACACACCGTATCCCTCTGATCATTACCCTGGGGGGTGTAAGTTTATTACTTCAGGTTTTCTTTGTGTTTTCTGTGCGAGTGTCTCTCTTTCCGCCTTTCTTATATGTCCTTTATTTAAGATATTCTTTTCTCAGACCCCCAAAAAAGTGTCTAACAGGTAATCCACGGTGCGTTCAGCTCTAAGACAGGACTGAGGAGGGTAAAAGCACTCCAAATCTGTCACAAGCTCAGTGATTCAGTCATCTGTAGATGAGGGTATACAATATGTTACAGCTCATCCGAGAACTACTTAGGAAATTTGCACCATCTGACTTGTATAATTAGAACTCATTTCGCGAACATCACTTTGATTATTAGAGAGGTATAGTGTGATGTAGTTTGTAAATAAATTACTGTAATGATGACAGAAAACTATCATCTATTAAATGAGATCAGAATGGTGTTAAAAGTTTGCTTCTAACAAGGTTTTTTTTGCCGTTTGAGATCGGTGTTTCATGAAACGCACACATACAGAGCTGTATTTTTATATTTTATATTACAAAACCTGGGCAGAAAATTACATAGACCGCCTGTAGCTTGGCCTAGAGACCACCTGCAGATATGAGGGAAATGATTTTAATAATGCTCACACACATACACACATAGATTTAGATGTGATTTAAAGATGTATAACTTCATAACACGTCTGTTGTATAACTCATCGCTCCCCCAAGGGAACTGTAGACTTCACATGCTGATGTGATATACCACATGCGCACATACACACACATACTTTCATGTCTTAAAGTGAATTTATAAAGCTATTTGGCCCGCCAAAGTATCTTTCATCTTAACTCAATAAATAAACATTGTTCGCCATGCAGTGTCTTAAGCGAATACAGGACAATCAATACACTGACTTATAGATGGTGTTTGATAAATTTATGAGTTTATACACTTTGATTTGGCATGTTTTTTCCTTTTTCATGTGAATGTTTTAAAAAAAAATCATGAATGTTTAAATCCCAAGGCTGTCTGCATGTTTTTGCTTAAAGTTTGTGTATTTTTTTAAAAGATGTGTTAAGGAATGTATAGAGCACATTTACAGATTTTATTTACCTCGCTTACAAATTAATGTACACGTAATGTAAAAATGTATTTTTATGTATTTATTAATTATTGTATTCATAATTTATTACATTTATTTGTATTCGCTTATTTTTATACACTACCAGTCAAACGTTTTTGAACAGTAAGGTTTTTAACGCTTCTTAAAGAAGATTCTTCTTGCATTTATTTGATCCAAAATATAGGAAAAGCATATTTTGAAATATTTTTACTAATTAAAATAACTGCTTTCTAACTGCGATCAAAGCTAAATTTTCAGCGTCATTACTTGACTTTCAGAAATCATTCTAATATGCTGATTTGCTGTTCAAGAAACATTTTTTTTTATTTTTATTACCGATATTTAAAACAGTTGAGTACATTTTTTTTCAGGATTCTTTGATGAATAGAAAGATCCAAAGATCAGCATTTATCTGAAATAAACAGCTTTTGTAACATTATACACTATACCATTCAAAGGCAACAGTAATGATAAAGACATTTATAATGGTTACATTAGATAAATGCTGTTCTAGGAATATTTCAGATAAATGCTGTTGTAGGAAAAAAAATCTACTCAGCTGTTTTCAACATAATAATAATAATAATAATAATAATAATAAATGTTTTTGAGCAACAAATGAGAATATTAGAATGATTACTGATCATGTCACTGGAGTAATGATGCTAAAAAATCAGCTTTGAAATGACAGGGATAAATGACGTTTTAAAATATATTCAAATAAAAAGCAGCTACTTTAAATAGTAAAAAGTACTTTAAAGTTTAGCTGTTTTTCCTGTACTTTGGATAAAAAAAAATGCAGGCTTGTTGTGCAGAAAACACTTCTTTAAAAACATCTTTAACAAACCTTCAATTTAAACAAATCTTTCTGACTTTAGTTAAAGGCCCAAGGTAGCAATAATCAGTTTTTATTGTTGACTGAAACTGTAAAAATGTATTTGCATTAATTAAAATGAAACAGAAATTAAATAAATTTGAAGAGAAATAAAATAAGTACTGACTTGGAAACAAAAAGTAAAATATGTTAAAATAATTATAACTATAGTACAAAATTAAAAACTAAAACAAAAACTAAAAATAAATAAGGTAAATAAAAGGTTAAATAATTGAATTAAGTTAATTAAACAAAATTACTTAAATAAAATCAGCTTAACCTAGACATAAAATAAAATCTGAACATATAAAAACTATACTATATGTTATACTAACAAATAATACTAACAAATATAAGAACAAATAAATAACAATAATAAATAATACTTTATATATTAAATTTATTGTTAAAACTAGAGTTTTAAATGGATTCTTTGATTTGCATAATCAGCATTGATCTTTGCACACCTTAAGAAAAATTTCTGTCTTTGATTACTCACCCTCATGACGTTCCAAACCCATAAGACCTTCGTTTACCTTTGAAACACAAATTAAGATATTTTTGATGAAATTCGAGAGCTCTCTGACCCTGCAAAGACAGCAACACAACTACCAGAGAAAAAAGATAGTAAGGACATCGTTAAAATAGTCTGTGACAGAAATGAAAGAATTTTTATTTTTGGGTAAACTATCCCTTTAAAAGACCTATGACTACCGTGAATAGTGTAACTGACTCTTCACTTAGCTCCACCCCCTTTTGTCACTGTTGCTAGCCTTATAAAACATCTCATAGAAGCAAGTTTTTCAGTATAATATTCTTGTATTATTCTTCGTGGACTGTAATGAAGTGTGAGATTGCAAAGCACCTTTTATCTTTTTTTTTTAATAAATTGTTAAATTAAAACCTGCGACTCAGTATTGAGACAAACGCTTATCACAGACAAGTGAAAAGAGAGAAGCCTCATTTGAAATCGATTACAAATGATAACATTAGCGTAAATGAACAGAACTGCTTCTAATGTCTCTGCAACACACCATCTGCGCTGCTGTGAGCTTTTTAGTAGCTGTCACCTCTACTGTGACCTGAATCCATACGTAAATGAATTAACATTAAGCTATTAACATTAATTTACCTTGAAGTGAATGTGAGTGTTCTTACAGATGTGTACTTTAAATATATTCATTTCAGAATGAGGGGTGACACAGAGTTTAATCCACAGCGTTATCCTCTCAAGATTTTGACAAGTGGAAAAATACTGTCTGTATTTTCTTGTCTCTTAAATAAAAATAGACTGGCAATGTTTTATCAGTATTTTTTCATCGTTTCTGTTTCACAGAAACCACAAGACTTCCACTGGAAACAAGCTAAACTTACAATTCCTCCAGTCTGATAGGGGGCAGTATTTAATTATGTGCATGTTTATGTTTTGCAGAACTGGAGGTGGCACGTCTAAGTACAGATGTTAATCTGGCAGATCTAAGCTTTCCTCAATCTGGATTGACCGGCAACTCTATTCATCTCTCTGCCAACACACTCAAACAGCAAGGACGCAATGGTAATTTGTCATTGTCCATCTGCG
Source organism: Labeo calbasu (assembly GCA_019740295.1). Classification (NCBI taxonomy): domain Eukaryota; kingdom Metazoa; phylum Chordata; class Actinopteri; order Cypriniformes; family Cyprinidae; genus Labeo; species Labeo calbasu. The sequence goes on along the minus strand of JAHKKF010479368.1, from coordinate 11,814 downwards.
TCTAATTCCCTATCTCACACTTTCCACACTGACTGCTTCTGTGTTTTCTGTTCTCCAGGTGAGATCCGCATGGCGCTTGTTCTCTATAAGAACCTCGGTCAATACCTGTCCACAGAGAACGCTAGCGTGCGCCTGGGCAGTGAAGCGGCCTATCCAAACTATTCCCTGATAGTCAATTCACCTGTTATTACAGCAGCTATTAATAAAGACAGCAACAAGGTCTACCTGTCTGAACCTGTGGTCTTCACTGTCAAACACATACAGGTAATATATACTCTTACAATTTCATTTTTCATGGTCTTTCGTAATCTTTGCTGTGCGTATTTCTGTCGCTAAAATGTATTGCTAGAGGGTGTGATGCATCTCCTCATTCCAGCAGTCGGAAGAGAACTTCAATCCGAACTGCTCTTTTTGGAGTTACTCCAAACGCACCATGACGGGCTATTGGTCCACTCAGGACTGCAGACTACTAGGCACCAACCGCACTCACACCTCCTGTTCCTGCACACACCTCACTAATTTTGCAGTGCTAATGGCCCACGTGGAGGTCAAGGTATGTATCACACTTATGTTATCAATAATCATCGCATCAGTGAAAGTACTAATGAAAATGTCTGTTAAATAAGGATTTACTGATTTGTTCAGTGAACAAAAACACAGTTGACTAAAATACGGCAAGAAAGAAAAAACACTATGTTTCAATATATATTAATGACACAATATATGAACAGCTGAATTTGATTTTTAAAAAAAAGGGTTCTTCCTAGTTGGAATATGTAACTCACATTACATTTGATCTGTTACAGCTTAACACATTTTCATGCACCAGAATTATTTATATACTAAAATAAACACTGCAGTTTTTATTAATATTTTCAGTTAGCTTTTATTTTTATATTAACAGTTTTACTTTTAATTGTATGTGCTTTTTTATGTTTCTATTTAGCTTTATGTTTTTAATGAATTGATTCATTTCTTTAACTTACATTTCAGTTAAGCCAACTTAAACTTATTTCAGGGAGTATTTCATTTCAAATTTATATATGTATATTGTATATATAGTTTTAATATTTCTGTTTTATTTTATTTTAGCTAAAATACAATTAAAAAAAAACATTTGTAATAGTTTTACCTTTAGTTAACAATAACGATACTGTTTTGCACATTATCATCTGCTGATTTTGTTGCCAAAATTACATGCCATTTCAGTCAGTAAAATGGACAAAAATGAATAAGCTTGTTGGCGGAGATAGCCTCGTCGGCAATGGGTGTCCCGAGTGCCAGCTCACAGACCTTTCCTGATCCCATCCACCTCTCTCTCCCACTGCACTTCCTGTCATGTTACTATCCTATAATAATAAAATGCCAAAAATACATCTTTTTATTTTTGGTGTTTTTATGCCTTTGTTTAGATAGGACAGTGTAGTTGACAGGAAGTGAAGTGGGAGAGAGAGAAGGGGGTGAGATCGGGAAAGGTCCACAAGCTTGGATTCGAACTCGGGTTGCACGCAGCGCAATGGCGCTATATGTTGACGCGCTAATCAGGAGGCTATTGGCACCGACAGCCAAAAATACATCTGAAAAAAAAAAGCATGCTATGGTAAGATACTAAATTGAAAGGACAGTTACATCAAAAGACAAAAACTACTACTTAAAAAACAAACAGTGCCCACTATACACTAAAAAAAACTATTTGTTGAGTCAACTTAAAATAATTTGTAGTTCAGTCAGCTCAAAAAAGTTTAGTCAACTTGAAATGTTAAGTTGTACTAAGTGACAACTTAGATATTTGAGTTGATTCAACTTAAAATTTAAGGCAGCTGGGTAACAAACCCAGCTTGTAAGTTTAACAAACCAAATTTTTAGTTTAGTCAACTCAAATATCTATCATTTAAAGTTGACTTTTAAGGCAGCAGGGTAAATTGTTTTTTACAGTGTAGAAAGCAAACTATAAATTAAAATTGATCGTGTCCTAATGCGACTGTGACTTAAATCAACTCAAAGCAGAAGTTCACTTCCGTAACAAATGTTTCCTGATAACTTACTCACACCCATGTGATCCAAGATGTTCATGTCTTTCTGTCTTCAGTCGCAAAGAAATTAAGGTTTTTAAGGAAACCATTCCAGGATTTTTCACCATATTGTAAACTTCAGTGGAGATCATTGGGTTGAAGGTCCAGACTGCCATTGCAATGCAGCTTCAAAGAGGAATTAGGGTCTTATCTAGCGAAACGATCTGTCATTTTCTAAATAAAAATGAAAATTTATATACTTTCTAACCACAAATGCTCATCTTGCACTAGCTCTTCGATGCACATGCGTTATGTCAAATTGGAAAGGTCACACGCGGTTGGTTTGTTGCCTGTGTGCTTTGTTTAAAAAAGGTTGGGTTGAGTGAAAAACTCCATCTCATTGTCTCTTCCAACTTCAAAATCGTCTGACGTTGTTTTACCTTTTTTTGTAAAGGGCATTTGATTTTCTTTGCACGTTCGCTTTGTAAACACTGGTTCGGTACTTCCGTGACCTTTCCAACATGATTACGTAATGCGTGAGGTCAAGCTGGTGCAAGACAAGCGTTTGTGGTTAAAAAGTATGTACATTTTTATTGTTTTAAGAAAACGGCTGATCGTTTCGCTAGATAAGGGATCATGTTGATCCCTTTGATGCTGCATGGAAACTGCAGTTTGGACCTTCAACCCGTTGGCCACCATTAAAGTCCAAAAATCCTGGAATGTTTTTCTCAAAAACCCTAATTTCTTTGTGACTGAAGACAGAAAGACATTCACATCTTGGATCACATGGGGGTGAGTAAATGATCAGGAAATGTTTATTCTGGAAGTGAACTAATCTTTTAAGGTTGTAACTTGTTTTATAATTTTAAAGCTGGTCAAAGCTGGTCATTATTAGCTGATCCATCAACAAGTTAGCATCTGGTGGGGAAGCAGGTATACCACCTTTGTCTAAATGGAGGTAAAATGTTTGAGAACCTTGAGTTGGTGGACAGTGTCATGTCGAGTTTCATCCATACAAATTTATATGGCCTCAGCAAGCATAAGTTGATTATTAATGCCTAGTGAAATGGTAGAAGCTGTGCTTCTCTAGGGAGTTCTGTTAAGAATGGGATACTTTACAGCTTACCTGAGATTTACAATCAGACCCAGTATAAAAGTTTGAACTGCACTCAGTAGCACTGCAATAGGTTACGTCATCCACCACTAAGAGAGACCTCACAGGTCTCCTGAAGCCACTCGGCTCTTCCCTTGGGCTGTAAGACTGTGTAATGTGTGTTATCTCAGTGAGGACACTCACACTCATTGCTCACTCTCTCGCTCATCACACACACACATACACACGCACATAAAATCAGCAGTAAATGGACAAAAACAGACATGGAAAGCCCAAATGTAGTGTAAACTTATATGTTGTGCATGCATGAAAATGTGATGACGTTTATGCTTGTGTGTGCATGTCAACAGAAGACGGCCGAAATGATTTATGCACAAAACGTAAAGGCAAAAGGTCAGGATATACATAAATGTAAATGTTGTGTGCAGAGGGAAGGATTGACCTTAAACATTCACACACATACACACACACACACACACACACACAAACACACATCATTTGGACCCACACCCTTGAGGCTGCATTAATGGATGTTGCGTATACGTATGAATGATTAATAAAACCATTTAGTGTGTGTACTTGTGTGTGTGCAGGCTTGACTGCACACATTCACTGAACACAGAGTCTTGTCATAGCCGCAGTGCTCCAAATTTTTCACACTACCGCTGAAATGAATGGGCCATTCCGACCCAGACCAAGGCCCAAGCCCACAGTCTGGGGCTCCGCAGAAATGGAATGCTCGTCATTCACAATGTGACACAATATGTGCAGTTATTATAGATTTGTATTCATTTGATAATAAATTCAGCTGCCAAAAAGATAGTTTAGTACTATCAGCTGTGTTTATCCAAGTGTATTTCTCCCCTAAATTAAAGAAAATTTCATCTGGGCCCTCAGCAGAACACATGAATGCGTCTTCCTGTCTGAACTCCACCAGTGAGGAACTTCCTTAGTAGGCATGGGCTTTTTGAGAAATTTTGTTAATAATAAAAATGTTACATTGACAAATTTTACACCAATGTAATGTGATGCCAAAAAATCTTTTTTATTTTTTATATTTATTTTATATACTTCAAGTCCATTAACGTATTTATTGACATATAACTTAAGACTTACTGATATAAAATTATAATTCAATTTTATTTATAACTTTATAACTTAAGACTTACTGATATAAAATTATAATTCAATTTTATTTGGAGTATTTCTTTATTGCACAATGCACATTTCTTAACATTATGCCTAAAATGTGTTTTAATATCACTGTTAATAAGGATCGTTTGACCTCTGTATAATGTCAGTCTCTCAAGATATTTAAAGTGTACCTGAAGTATACCTGCAATAGTATCACTTTACCACAGTCAGATATACTTAAGTATATCTTTAGTTGGACCTCAGCATTACTTTTGCACAATTAAAGTGCATTAAGCACAAAATTAGTTGTTCCAGTTTAGCAGACTTATACCTGTGTAGTAGAATTGCAGGGTATTTTTTATTAAGCATGTAAATATGTAAATGTATATGTAGTACACTTAGCATGAAATAAATATATTTCAAATATGTATTTTTGTATTTTTTTTCACTAGGGTTTGTACACAATCGCTCAAAGGTTTGGTGTCAGAAAGATATTTTTAAGAGAAATAAAAGAATATATATAAAATAATAAATACAGTAATACAAAATATTTCTATTTAAAAAAGCTGTTCTTTTAAACATTTATTCATCAAAATCCTAAAAAATATGAGGAAGCACAACTGTTTTCGACTGTGATAATATGAAATGTTTTTGAGCATTTCTTAAAGGATCAAGCGACACTACATTACAGCCATTACAAGAATAAATTATATTTGAAAAATTATTACAATAGAAAACAGAAAATATCATTTCATGATATTACTCTTTTCACTGTATCTTTAATTAAAAAAAATGCAGCTTTGGTGAACCTGAAAGACTTAAAAAAAAAAAAAAAATCGAAAATTTTTGATCAGTAGTGTATGTATTTGTCTACAGAATTACTTAGTTTGTAAGACTGCTGCTGTTTACATTACACACAAATGGAAAGTTAATATTTTATACTTCACCTAGCGTAGTAGTTATGAACCCTGACTAACATCCTTCTGTCCTCCGTCTCTCTGTGTTTCTCAGAAAGCAGACCAGGTGCATGAGCTGCTGTTGGACGTCATAACGTGGGTGGGGATCCTGCTGTCTCTGGTCTGTCTGCTCATCTGCATCTTCACCTTCTGTTTCTTCCGCGGTCTCCAAAGCGACAGGAACACCATCCACAAGAACCTCTGCATCTCCCTCTTTATCGCCGAAACGCTCTTCCTCACCGGGATCAACCGTGCAGACCAGCCCGTACGATACACGCACACACTCTCACACACCGGCTCCGTACGGAAAGCCCCACATATACACACTTGATGGATTTAGATTTATTGCGGAACACACACACAATTCTTTAAGTCGTTAAGTTGGGCACCTGACTCTTGTTAATTACAGAAATGGAGAGGGTCTTTGACCTCTCGTTAATAACAAAAACCTCATTGTGTCCTCGGAGAGAGAGAAAGAGAGAGTGAGAGAGGAGAATATAAGCAAAGACAAATGGAAAATGACAAAGATAAAATGCTGGAAATCCGTCGGGAAATTTCTGAAGTGATAACAGAACAGACGGTTAATACTCAAAGCAGCGAGTCACAGATCACACAGATACTGCTAGATAGTTTCAGCACCTTTTGTGCTCACTGTGTATGTCTTTGTTACAGATCGTCTGTGCGGTGTTTGCGGCCCTGCTGCATTTCTTCTTCTTGGCTGCGTTTACATGGATGTTTCTGGAAGGCGTACAGCTGTACATCATGCTGGTTGAAGTGTTCGAGAGCGAGTACTCGCGCACCAAGTACTTCTATCTCACTGGATACGGAGTGCCTGCTGTTATAGTGGCCGTGTCTGCCGCCGTGGACTATCGCAGCTATGGAACTGAAAGAGTGTATGTATATGCCAGATACAGTTGGCAATATAATATGCTTTTATAGGGGCTAATTATCACAGTTTTTTTTTTTTTTTACATTTTCACCATTATTGTCAAAAAAAACAAAAAAACAGGAGCATGCATAATTTGTGGAATTGTAAAAAACAATTGTAAATCACCAAGTAATTCATGAAACTTCAACAATTGTAAACAGCATCATAACATAATGTTGCAAAAAAATGAGCAAAACATTGATATAGCAAATAATTGTAATCAATAAACAACATTTACAGTTGAGATCAAAAGTTTACATACACCTTGCAGAATCTGCAAAATGTTAACTATTTTACCAAAATAAGAGGGATCATACAAAATGCATGTTATTTTTTATTTAGCACTGACCTGAATAAGATATTCCACATAAAAGATATTTACATATAGTAAGAGAAAGAATAGTTGAATTCATAAAAATGACCCTGTTCAAAAGTTTACCTACACTTGATACTTAATACTGTGTTTTTACCTGAATGATCCACAGCCAGTGTTGTTGTTTTTTTTTTAGTAGTAGTTGTTCACGAGTCCCTTGTTTGTCCTGAACAGTTAAACTGTTCTTCAAAAAAATCCTTCAGGTGCCACAAATTCCTGGGTTTTTCAGCATTTTTGTGTATTTGAACCTTTTCCCAAAATGACTATGAGTTTCAGATCCATCTTTTCACACTAAGGACAACTGAGGGACTGAGGATCAAATGCTCACTGATGCTCCAGAAGGAAAAACTATGCATTTAGGCAGGGGTGTAAACTTTTGATCAGAATTGAAATGAGAACATACTTCTTATTTTGCCTAAATATCATTAAATATCATTTCTTTCGCTTAGTACGGCCCTTCAGAAGTTACAGAAGATACTTGTTTCCCAGAAGACAAAAGTCAAATTTACCCTGATCTTCAAATTCAAAAGTTTTCACCCCCTGGCTCTTAATGCATAGTGTTTTCTTGTGGAGCATCAGTGAGCATTTGAACCCTCTTGGTACAAAGCTACTTCTTTGTACCTTTACAAGTACATTTTAGTACCTTACGAAAGGGTACCGTCCCATTGACAGTGCCTATAGTTGCCAGAAAGTATGACACCTTTTGAGTGAAAACATTTATGCAACTGGACTTTGGACTCAAGAGTCTACCCTGCATAATTAAAAGTACACTTATTTTACATAATTATTCCACACAATATTTACACAAAATGATCCACTAGAAAATAAATAAATTAACAATAAAAATCCACTAGAAATAAATAAAGGAATCACTGATTATTCATTGACAGAGCTTTCAGTAGATTTTAGAACTGACATAAGGGGGAGGTAACACTTTAATTGGCCAAGCAGACAGAACTATCAGCCAGTTATTCTGTCTGGCCAATGTACTGGTCTATCACTAGTGTGATGTCCAAAATGCATCTGTCGGCTTCCAATTTTGCTTGCAAAGACCCAGCTGCCTTCTTACGAGCAATGTTGCCTAATGATTAAGGAAGATTGTAGGTTCAATCCCAGGATTTAGTGACACAGGAAAAGATTTAGTGAGATCACAGACGTGCTCTATTAGCACAGTGCCCTTGAGCGAGACACATCACAACCGACTGCTCAAGGGGGAATGGCTATGCAATTAGTGCCCTGAAAGTCACTTTGGATAAAAACACGACTGCTTTGTGGCAAATGACTTCATGGGCACAAATAACTTGACTCAAATCAATTATTAATTCAGTCATTAAAGGGAAAGTTCACAGAAAAATGAAAAGGCTGTCATCATGTGCTTGCTTACCCTCATGCCGTTTTGTCCATCAAATAAAAGTCAGTGGGGTCCAAAACTTTTCAACTCCAAAAAGGACATTCATTTCATTATTTCTTCAGCATCAAATCAACACGAATGATCATGAAGACTGCTGAAAATTCAGGTTTTCCATCAAAGGAATAAATTACATTGTAAAATATATCAAAACAGACATTATTTTAAATTATAATAATATTTCAGAATATGACTCTTTGTACTGTATTTTTGATCAAATAAATGCAGCCTTGTTGAGTTTCAAAAACAAAATCTTACCCACCCCAAACTCTTGAACTGTACTGTACATACACCAAGTGTGAATAAAATTATAGTCATGTCATCTACAAACATGCTTCTCTCTCTGATAGCAATAAGCCACAAAATTGCTTGACTTCTGATCAGTGAGTAGAGGAAATCAGAAATCCCTCTAATGCTGTCTACTCCAGCAAAATGTTTTGCAAGTGCCAAGCACATCAGATCAGGTTGTGCTCAAAGTCGCCTGTGCGTTCACGAATTCTGAAATAGGCAAACTGGTGAAATTGCCCTAATTCATATTCATAAAGAAAACTGTTCAGCTGGCATCACTGCAGTTAGTGGCCAGACACAGCCGTAAGGGATGTTCACTCAGATAAATATTTCAGCAAAAATCATCATTTAAAGATGAGATGCTGAATGTGGCATATGAATAAGTGGTGGTCACTCAAGCACACAGTCTCACCAGACCACAGAATTAGGTCACACTCATTTAAAAACAAGAATTGAATCGAAGGGAGGGAGAGAGGGATGGAGAAGAACACTATTTTACTGCAGGTCCTGTTAACCTGAGCCAACAGTGGAGATCTAAACAAGGGCGTAGGGATCCTAATGCACATGCCACTTTTAGAGCATTCGTCCCCCCACTTTTTTGGCAGATAATAAGTGCTTTTCATGCCTTAATGTGTCCCCCACACATAAACCATAAAGACCATGGTAAAGATGAGCATAAATTAAGGTGTTGTCATAGCAGATGGTTGGTGAAATCAGTGCCGGGCTGGTAAGTGCAAAAATATAGCACAAAGAGCATGTCTGCGTGGCCTAATCCCCGCACACATGAATTGGAATTCCTAAAATATTTATAATCCTATTTGGTTTCTGCATTCTCTAGCATATGGTATCTGTTCTTTAAAGAGGGAGCATGTCTGACTATGTTGGTGGCCTGGAACACACACACATATACGCACACTCAAACAGCGATGCTTCCACTCCTGCTGGGCTGTAGAGGTGATTTCAGTATAGCAGAGATGAGGATTTTAATAATTCAGCTCGGGGTTGTCAATCACCCCTCGAGGTTCCGAATGTTCCATGGCCAATGAGCCCTTTTTGAATCGACCAAACACCAGAACATAACGTGAACATTCCTTCCTGGAACTTGCTTTGATCTTAATTGGAAAGGTTTGGAGATCAGTTTCATTTAAAAATCTCCCCTCTTGCTCTCTTTTTCTGTGTAGGTGCTGGCTCAGGTTAGATACTTACTTTATCTGGAGTTTCATTGGGCCTGCTACTCTCATCATCATGGTGAGTTTAACACACACAAACACACACACTGGGGGTTTAGAGAATGATAGCGCAAAGCCAATTCCACACTGGCGCACACACACCCACACCCACACGGGGGGTTCAGATAATAGTCTGTCGAGGGCATTTTCCCAATTACGGGAAAGTCACAGTCACCCCACTGGACAAGCTGCGCATCCACATTGCTATATATAGAGAAAGAGGGAGCATCTGTGTGTATGTGTGTGTGTGGATGGATGTTGGGTTTGCTTTATCTCGATTGTTTATTGTATATATAAGTTTTGAGCATTTGGGATGTACTGCAGTTTTGTGAGAAAACAGGCTGAAATCTCAGCTGAAACACTGCTTTAAAGAGGTAATGGACTGCCTGTTCTCTGAGGTCCACTTATAATGATATCAAGAGTTTTACATCAAAATACATAATAATTTATGTTTAATAGGCTATTTTCTGTCCTGTTTTGACCCCACTCATCAGAAAGCTCTGTTTAAATAGGCGTGGCGGATTGTAAACTCAGAAGTAAACAACCAGTGCTATGATTGGCTAATTGTTGTGTGTGTTTGACAGCCTCCATCCTTCATAGATGGACGCTGCTGTGATTTAGGGTAAAAACGCAAAATATTCACTCAGTACATGTCAAACAATCTGTAATAACAGACAAAACAATAATGACCACGTTATAAAAACAGTTACTCACATTTGTGTTTTGCGACATGACTGCATCGTCTTTTAGTTTAGTCTTTCTAAAAGTCCTGCGGCGAATTATGCTTTGTTTGTAAACGAATCCACAGTAAAAATTAAGTGAACAGAGGACCAAGTTCGCACTGATGTGGTCTGGAACTTCCTTGAAAATAAAGTTTATCCTCTCTTTCCTAATGTTGGGATCAGAAGGACCACAACTTGGCACTGAACAGTGTCCTGTTGTATTTGGATCCATCTTTATCATTTGGTTTCTGCGTTTGCCTGTCTTGTTATTTACACTAAATGCACAAATCAGTGGGTGGGGCTAAACAGGCAGTAATGTGGAAGCAGACGTTGATCTTCTGTGGAGGCGGTGCTTATCCACACTATTACATATTCATGGAGTGGTACACTCCACAACCTGTTCTTTTGGCAGATTGGCTTCAGTATAAGCTGTTTTTAGAGTAACGAAAAAGTTTAGAGTTCTGAAACTTACAGGATCATTTTATAGTACAATAAACTCTTAAATGTCAAAAGATCAAGGGAATTGTGATTTCTCATGACCCCTTCAAGTCAGAAAACCAAATAGGGCTGGGCAATTTTTCCAATTTTGTAGATTAATTAGAATTTAATGTTTTGCCACGATTTTTGTTTTTAGAAATTGAGGAATCTGAATTTTTTAATAGAAATATTATCAAACGTTAGACACTTTGATAATATGCCAATGATAACAGGAATAAATAGGAAAAACACAAGGAGATGGGAACTTCTTTTAACTTGAGCACCGCATTTTTAGAATGTATAAAAGCGCAAGTCAAACGCTTCCATGTTTACATAGAAAAAACAATGGAAAAGCAGCGTAATCGAATAAAAAACAGTGAAGAACTACTACTGTATGTCTGATATGTCATGTTTGCATCACGGTGACAGGCTTAAATGCTGATATTTATTGTTTTTACAGAAAATGTATAGTTAATACTAACTATATGACTTTTTTTTAAAGCATTTTCCTCATATTTTCTTAACATATAATATATATAAGACAAGCTTGTACAAGATGTAGTTTTAGTTCATGCATATTTTCTGCAAAGATATTTAAGAAGTGATTTGTTTAACATATACATCATGTTAACAACTTCACGTGTGGTGCACTTGGAATAGAATTTTCTTTAAATAGAGGGTTAATAAAGAAAAAGCTAACTGAATCATGTTGTAGTTACATTTTCAAGTTGACTAGTTAAAAATAGTAGAAAAAAAAGAGATTTAAATTTTTTGCCATATCGCCCAGCCCTATTTACCAGCAGTGTTGGGGGTAACGCATTACAAGTAACGCAAGTTATGTAATAATTTTACTTTTTTCAAGTAACTAGCAAAGAAACGAATTTCTTCTGAATTTCTAAGAAAATATCTCAGTCACTTTTTCAAATAAGTAATGCCAGTTACTTTTTTCCCCATTTATTGACTGACAAGTCTCCTGTCGGGAAATTGGGAGTAAACATGATGTTACTGTATTCTAGACTAAATGTGAACTAGCATTAATTCATCTCACTCACAAAAAACAGATTCAGTATTCCTTAAAATGAATAAAAACTGTGAAATGCAAACTCAGAATATGATGCAACCCTGCAATAATTAAATATGTTAAATAAAACAAATATCCTTTATGTATTTAAT
>JAHKKF010479365.1:0-10397 GCA_019740295.1 Labeo calbasu | reverse complement strand
TCTTCAAAACTCCAGCATATAGCTGGGTTGTTGGTTTTAAAGATTATTTGTTAAATGTAACAAATAACTGTATGTCTGATTGGTCCAGATGCTACACTTGATCTCAACTTCTTCAGCTTTAAAGGGGTCTTATTATGCTTTTTCACTTTTTGAATTTTAGTCAGTGTGTCTCGTGTATGTTTGGGCATAATAAAGGTCTACAAAGTTACAAATCTGAAAGCCCACTCCAAGGGGAGATATTTCATTTTTACAAAACCCCTTTTCAAGAACTACAACGAACGTCTTCTTTGGACTACAGAGTTGTATTCTGGGTGTTATGATGTCACAACATGGCCCATTAGAATACCATTAAAGGCTGCGTTTACACTAGTGTGTTTTCGCTTTAAAACGCATAACTTTTGCTACGGTTACGCCTGTTGTTTACACTACTCCAGCGTTTTCGACCCTCGAATACAGAGACTTTTGAAAACACTGCAGACCCCATTTTAGTTTGAAAACTTGGGGGTTTGTGTTTCAGTGTAAACGGACCAAAACAGAGACTTTTAGAAAACGATGCGTGTCCTTGACGGCCGCGTAAACAATAACGTCATGCTCATTGTTGTGCCCATAGATATGTATAGGTAGAGGCATTGTTCGAGTGCTTCAAGCACATAGACACATCTGCCATCTAAATAATAGGGAATCTACATATACATATCTATGGTTGTACCTGCATGAATGGTCATGTGACATGCGTTTTCAGTTGTGTATTGTAGATTGAGATCGTTTCTGAAACGCAGTGAAAACGCTAGTGTAGACGAGAATCGTTTTAATTTTAAAACACACGTGTAAACAAGGCCTAAATCCCACCTACGGAAATTCACATGGTTGGGGGGTGGGTAGGGACGTGGTGGGGTATTAGCCTAACTTTAGCGATGCAGCGCGGAAAGCTGCTTCTGGGACGCTTCAATGAGCCACAGCACAGCTGGTATAAACACAAGCATTAACTAGAGTGGCCGCGATCAGCTCCGGTGGCTGTGTCGAAGCCGTGGGCCACAGACATGTGCAGTATAGGGGATGCCGATGCGCGGGTGGTGTAAACACAAGCATTGACTAGGGTGAAATCTACACAGATCGGCTGTGTAGATTTATTCATCATACAGTGTAAATAGCTTCACTTATAACACGAGTGTTCTAGTATGGAACCTATTATATTAATAAAACTTGTGTGGCAGTGTTGACAACATGTGTGATGGACATCATTTATGCTCCAATGCATTATTTATAACTTTATATATAATGTTCCTTTTTAATTTTAAATTTGACTGAAGTGACATGATCAGGGATTATCTGATCTTCATCTGCAATTCATCTTCAATTCATCTTCCAATTTTTCAGTAGGTCAGATTTCATTATTTCACTGCTGCACAGAATGCTGGCATCTGAGTTCTTATGAAGTTGTGGTATGAAAAAGAAAGGGTCTGAGATCAATTCAGTGCTGGAGAGAACCAAAAAAAGAACTGGGTTTTCGTTGGAGTCCACTACACCAAAAGGACTAAGGTCACATTTGGCTGATTCCCTTTCTGGTTCACTGTAAGTGATCTGAGAACTATATGTGAAAAACAACCTAAGATAGGGTGAATAGGCAAGAGTTGTGAAAGTTAGGTTCCTGAGTTTGATGCTTTGTAATCAACCACAAAGTTAACAAGTTGGCACGTAGTGAAGAGAGCATGTTGCAACCTTTGTTATGCTGGTTGAAAGTGGCAATGGCTATGCAATGCAAAAGATAATTTAAGAAACATCTTAGTATTTTCTGTTCATACAATGAAAGTAACCAAAACAGCTTTGTTACCAACAGTCTTCAAAATACTTTCTTTTATGTTCCACAAAAGAAAGATTTGAATCGACATGAGGGTGAGTAAATGATGACAGAATATTTTTTTTGGGGGGTGAACTATTTTTGTTATTTTATTTATTTATTTATTTATTTATTTTTTTTTTTAATGAATTTTTAATAAATTTCTTTAAATAAGAAAGTAAATTTTGCCAGCGGGTCTTCATGAATTATTTATTCATTCATTCATTCATTCATTAAAATGGTTTATTTATTTAGGAATTAAGTTAATGGCTCTCTTTGGACATTTGAATCATTGGTTCACTCGATTCATTCAAAATGCGGATTTAATCAGAAACTAAACACTGCTGTGTTGCTCTAAAACGCGCAACAATTCTGCTATGGCTTCAGAGGTAATATGTTCTCTGCAAAATTGAGCAAAAACATGTAATAGTGTGTTTAAAATAACACAAACCTCTTTTTTTGCACCAATATCTTGAATTTTAGTGCATCAAATTTGTTTACAAAAGTTTACAAATATGATGCAGGGCAGCAACTCCATAAAATGTCAACACTCAACTATATGAAATATAAAATTCTTTACGACTGAAGAAATAAAGACGTAAACATCTTGGATGACATAGGGGTAAGCAAATTATCAGGAATTTTTTATTCTGAAAGTGGAGGAATCCTTTAAATATTGTTTTCATGTGCTACTGTGTAGCATGCAAAATACGTATTTAGTTGTGTGTGTTGTGTTCTCTCTGTGAAACATGTAGTTCTCTGTCTAACCTGCTAACAGCAATATCTGTTCGCTCGCAATTGTCTAAAAATGTGTAGTTGAATAGTGAATGTTTGTCGCTGTTATTACTTTTTTTCTGATAAATAACAGAGCAATACGTTGGTGTACAAACTGAAGTGCTTTATCAGTATGTTTCTGCGTTGGGCTAACCCATATACCATGCATATACCATGTTTGGGGCGTTTACCACCGAGCTGTAGGTGTAACTAATTTTCAGGTAAAGGCAAGTTGGTAAAGGCAGGTTGATTTGTTGGGTGGTAGAAATTCCCCCATGCACCTGCTTTGAGGTAACCTGAGGCATCTCTGGGGATACTTAAAAATGCATACACATTTACAGTGTCTCTGGTAACACCCTGCCACGTCTATCACTTGGGACTGAGATCTCTACTGTTTCATTGACCTGGGGAGCGTTTCCCAAAAGCAACTATGAGTGCAATGCAACTAACAACCACAGTTAGCTAACGATGCTTTTTGAAAACACACCCCTGCTGTGCAGCAGTACCAGACAGACTCCAGACAATGCCTTTTAATATCCTATAATTGGCTTCCATCGCTTACACCAGTGGTTTCCAAACTTTTTACACCAAGTACCACCTCAGAAAATATTTGGCTCTCCAAGCACCACCATAATGACCAGCATTAAAATACAGTAGCTTAGTAGGCCTAACTATTCAGCTACAGCTCTGCACAGTTAAAAAAAGAGAGGCAGTTTTATTCCTAATAAGAATATTTATTGTAGTCAACCACTTTAACATTGTAAATGCACAGTCTAAACATTAACACTGCACAGTGCTTACACACAGGTAAATAAAAAAAACTTAATAAATTAAAATGTCTTGTACATAAAAGTTAAATAAAAACTGCACTGTACATGTAAATGTAAAAAAAAAATAATGATAATAAAATTAAAGAATAAAAACTTGACTCAAAGATTAAATTGTATTGTGTTTTAACATTAATTTATATTTAATTTAGTGATTTTTCTACATACCACTAGAGGGAGCTAGTGGTACTCATACCACACTTTGAGAACCACTGGCTTATTGGAATCACAGAGATTTTCACAGGTGTATCGTCTGATTCTCTATAGAACGGCATTGCATGTGTAAGATTTATCCTCATAGAAATGCATCCAGACACATCAACAGAAGCATCAACATACATTTAGCCAAATTTTGTAATAAATGATGCCAGTAAATGTAGACAAACAGATAAGACCATTAAACTGACTGAATTATTTCACGCTTACATGTGACTGCACAGGTTTAGGGCTCTGTTCTGGTCTGCTGCGTTTCTGTTAAATAGATCTAATGTAGTTAATTGATGAATGAAGTTCAGCTAGTGCTGTTTGGACATTAGGTCAAAAACTGTCAACATTTCAAGATACTGGAAGAATTTCAAAAGATCGGTTATGAAGAAGTGGAGTCATTGTAGTACTTTAAGTTCATCGTGCCAGCGATTTAGCGATGGTGAGCTTATCTTGATCATTTCTCAGCGAGTCACGGGTCAGCTGTCACAGAAGTTGGTTCATTTCGCTTCATTTGGCACATGCTCAAATCACTGGCAACTTTAGAAAACTTTAATAATTAACATGTAAACAGCAGAGATACGGGTTAAATTAGAAGAAGCACACAAAACTGACAAAAGTTTTTTATAATAGTGCAATACATCAATCATGGAACGCTTTTCTCCTGAATCATTTTAGCAAAACATTCATCTAATATTTTTTGAATGTTACTACTCGTTTCAGAATGTTCATAACACTCCCAGAATGTTCACATAACCAAGGAAAAATGCTTAAGAAATGTTGAGACAACATTGAGATACGTCTTTATAACTTAAGTGGAACACTAGCAAAATATCTTTAGAATTGTTTTGTTAACTGGGTAAATGATGCTGCAGGCTTCATCTTGGGTACTAGATTGCCACACTGGTGATCAAAACATCTGAAGAAACTTCAAACATCCTGTTGTTTTCCTCAAGCAACTTATCAGATTCTGTCTGATAATGGCAAAATCGGTTCTTTTAGAATCTGGTCTTAAACAGGTCTTAAAAAGTCTTAATTTAACCTTCCAAAAATTAAGTCCTTAAAAAAACCTTTTAAATCAGAGTAGAAAATCTTGAAGGGGTCATGAATTGGGAAAATCAGCTTTTACCTGAGCTTTTGATACATAAGAGGTCATCGTACAAAAATAATATCCTGTAAGTTTCTGAACTAAAAAACTTCCTTGTTACTGAAATAAAAGCTTTTATTCACACCAGGCCCAGTGAATGCCAGATACTAGAATTTTTCCTATAGGAGAAGAATATCAACACCTAATTGATGACTGAAGTTCAGCTAGTGCTGCTTGGACATGAGGTCAAAATGTCAACATTTCAGGACAATGAAAGAATTTCAAAACATCTGTTATGAAAAGTGGAGTCACTGTGGTGCTTCAATTTCATCGTGCCAGCGATCTAGCGATGGTGAGCTTGATCATTTTTCAGCGAGTCAGTGGTCAGCTGTCACAAAAGGATTAGTTGGTTCATTTCACTTCATTTGGCACGTGCTCAAATAACTGGCAACTTTAGAAAACTTTAGTAATTAACACACAAACAGCAGAGATACAGCTCATTTAATACAATTTAACGATGAGATGTAAAAAACAGATTAAAGTAAATGCACTATTATAAAAACACTTTTTTTTTACCTAATATATTCTCAAAGTTCACCTAAACATTTGAAAACACTTGTTCTGGTGTTTAAGAATACAGTTTACTGCTTACTTAGCTAACAGGGAATGTTCTCAGAACATTCTGGCAAGGTTTTCTCAAAGAATAAACAAATGTTCTTCCAGTAACATTAATAGAATGTTTGATCAAAGTTCTCTTTTATAATGTTTAAAAACATTAGCACAGAAACGTTATTTAGCAATACATCAATCGTGGAACGAAACATTTTTTAAAATGTTACTACTCGTTTCAGAATGTTCAGAGAACATTCAAAAGTAACATTCCCATAATGTTCACATAACCAAGGAAAATGCTTAAAACTGGATATTTTGAATGTTGGGAGAACATTTAGAAATGTTTTTATAACTTACCTGGAACATTAGCAAAACATTTTTAGAATATTTTTGTTAACTGGGTAAATTATGCTGCAGGCTTCATCTTGGGTACTAGATTGTCACGCTAGTGATCTAAACAAAACGGGGGAAAATGGGGATCATGCAAGGTAAGAGGAAATTCGTTTCCGTGAACACGAGCCAATAGATTACATTTTCGTGACAATGTCACAAACTGCCATGAGACCGGGTTGTACCCTTGGGAGGTATCATCAGAAAACATGATGTTAGCCTTCATTGTTATGCTGATGATACTCAGTTCGGCATTTCTTCGCGGCCCGGCGAAACATACCAATTTGAAAAACTAACGGAATATGTAGTTGATATAAAAAAAAAAAAAAAACTGGATGACGAGTAATTTCTTACTGCTAAATTCTGAAAAAAAAAAAAAAACAGAGGTGCTAATTATCGGACCTAAAACCTCTGCATGTAATAACCTAAAACACTGTCTAATACTTGATGGCTGCTCTGTCAATTCTTCGTCGTCAGTTAGGAACCTAGGTGTGCTATCATTCAATCGTTTGTTTGAAAGCCACATTTCTAGCATTAGCAAAACCGCATTATTCCATCTCAAAAATATATCAATATTACAACCTATGCTCTCAACGTCAAATGCGGAAATGTTAATTTATGTGTTCATGACCTCAAGATTAGATTATTGTAATGCTTTACTGGGTGGTTGTTCTGCTCGCTTAATAAACAAACTCCTGCTGGTCCAAAATGCAGCAGCTAGAGTTCTTACTAGAACCAGAAAGTATGATCATATTAACCCGGTTCCCTATTAAACATCCTATAGATTTTAAAATCTTGCTACTTATGAAGCCCTGAACAGTGTTGGGGGTAACGTTTTTCAAGTAACTAGTAAAGTAACACATTACTTTTGAATATCTGAGTTACTTTCTCAAATAAGTAACGCCAGTTACTTTTTTCCCCCCATTTATTGATTGAAAAGTCTCCTGTTGGGAAATTGGCAGTAAACATGATGTTACTGTATTCTAGACTAAATGTGAATATGCATTAATTCATCTCGCTCACAAAAAACAGATTCAGTATTCCTCAAAGTTAATAAAAAGTGAAATGCAAACTCATATGACGCAACCCTGCAATAATTAAATATGTTAAATAAAACAAATATCATTTATGTATTTAATGCAATTTTATTAACCAGTGTCTTTGCTGCTGGCCTTCCATGATGCAATTCAACCATACTAATAAGCAAAAAGTATTTCAGATAAAATAACATTTGTGCTTCTCTTTTTTTTTATATAGCTGAAGAGTGATCTCTTGCATAAATGTACTTTTCTTTCAGCCTGAGATGAATTCATTTCACTTTTGGTGTAAAAGGGCTTTTATATTAGAATTGTTTTATATTAAAAACAAAGAAGCAAGCCCTGCCCAGATTTAAAAAGTAATACAAAAGTAACGTAACATTACTTTCCAGAAAAGTAACTAAGTAACGTAATTAGCTGCTTTTTCAGGGAGTAACGCAGTGCATTACTTTTAAAAGTAACTTTCCCCAATACTGACCCTGAATGGTTTAGCACCTCAGTACTTGTGCAAGCTCTTATCACATATATACTGCATTCTCAAAACTCTGGCAATTTGATAATACCTAACTCTAGCACTCTGCTTGTTTTCTTTATTTATATAAAAAACTAGCTTCTCTATTTTTTTGTATTCTATCTATGTTTTCCTTTTTATTTATTATAAAATTAACAAAAAGCATGTGCTACGTGTATCGCGTTAGGCTAATTGAAACTTGTCATAGTACTTGCATATCATTGCTCTTTTGTTGACTTTAATTGCTTCCATTGTCCTCATTTGTAAGTCACTTTGGATAAAAGCAACTGCTAAATGACTAAACGTAAATTTACTAGTTTTAATAAGGTCTAACAAAAGTCTTTCACAAAAGCAGCAGAAACCCTGAAGAAATTATTTCAAATCAGATATGACGTGTACATTGCCTGTGTAATCACTTAATACTTCTAAAACACACAAAAACAGCATATTGCTTTGCATAAACTTTTATTGCTTCAAAAAACAGAGACAATGCAGAGTATGCAGAAAAGTCATGAACCAGATTTAAACATATTTTTAATTTAAGAGGGCAATGGATCTGTGGATGGATTTGAAGAGAGCAGTCCATTGCCGCTCACCACAGAACTGACTGAACTTGAGCAATTCTGCAAGGAAGAATGGGCAAATATTCCCCAAAGTGTGCAAATCTACTACAGATATATCCAAGGGACTGATGACTTTTCCAACCCTATTCATCTAGTTTGTTTGTTTGTTTTTTTATTAATTTGCTGAATTTTTTTTTCGTTCATTGGTTTGATATTGTAAATAAATAAAACTGTAAATAAATCTGGAAAAGGTATTTGGAATGGGGTTTGATTTCAGGCTGTATGACAAATAAAGAAACTATTTCAAAGGGGTATGATGATTTTCTGTACAATAAGCACTGGCGCCCCCCAGGGATGTGTTCAATCCTCTACACAAAAGACTGCACCTCTAACAACAATTCATATATGTGTACATTTTTCTTCTATTATATAATATTGATATTCGTACTGGCATTAAATGCCACAGTTTAATGGGTTAATTAATTTATCAGAGACAGAAATTCAACAAACGCACACTGTTAGGCTTTTATTTGCGCACGCAACATGAATGGATCTATGTAACGTGTGGCGGATGCTTTGTCCATGGAGCTTCTTTCACAGGCATTTGGCTGCTTTATTTTCTTTACTAGCCACCAGATATTGCTGTTTTCAACTCTCTAAAAGCTTTGACTCTTTTCCTGTAACAGTCAGAGATAAGTCTCCAGAGAAAATGCTTCATGAGGCTTCACTTGCCCATCACTTTTGAAAAACTAAACTTGTCTAACCACATAACATAAACCTAAACATAAACTTGACTAGAGTAGATTAGATTAGGTTAGGTTAGGTTAGGTTTGGTTTGGTTTGAAAACTCACTAACAGCAGATTACATGAAACAAAGCTAGACAAGACAGTGGGAACAAGAGGGCTATTTATACGCAATGGCTAATTACTAACAAGTGAACAATTAAACAATCAACCGATGAGAGTACAGGACACATGACCAGAACAACCAATCAGAAAATGGCACATGAACAGAGTCAATTGGGAAATAAACAAGTTGATACTGCTGCAAAGGAAGCTGTCAGTTTGGATACAAAATGTCGAATCTTTCTCTCAGACTTACATATTAATTTTAATGTATCACTTTAAACAGTGTTGTTTTAAAATAAACTCTATGTGACAAAGCTTTTGCCATGCGAATAGCTTTAAGGCCTGGGTATACCTCACTTTCAGCGTTCTGTTCCGTCTCGCATGCAGGCGCATCCGCACAGCTTATACTTCGGACGGCCAAAGTATACTTCGGGCTTTACATGGCATTACATTTTCAATGACCTGCTTCTTTACAATCTTATTTTCTCGAGTCAACCAATGCATATGACATGTCCTACTCTCCAACTCAGAGCCAATCTGGGTAATTTTGGAGAAGTGGAATAGTTCATAGCGAATATATGGCTGTATGAGCAATTACTCTGTTCTACTAGGAGGTCAAAACTGTCTAGATTCATATTTGTGGTTTAACATGTTTGGGTAATAACAGCTGGGTTTCCATTCAAAGTTGCAAATTTACTTTGTGTGCAAAACTGAAATATCACTTATATAATTTGTGAATAAGCACTGTTTCCATCCAACCATTCAAAGAGAACAAAATCGTCACTTCCTGATAAACTGGCACTAAATATCTAAGAAAAGTAGGAGAAGCCACTGAATATAATACATTTCACATGTAATAAATTACTTGCGATTCAGAGAAAGCAGATGAAACAATAAGCATTGCAGTCAATGCTTTCCGAGGCAGATGCCAGCTGTTTGGGAATGCAGTCTTGTAATACAGTTCTTTAAGGCAATTATACAAAAATACTTTGACGACAGACTTTGCTCAGGCATCTTAGAATGACCATAACAACATTTCAGATGCTGTGCAATGAGATCAGTCTGCTGGTTAGTCAAGTTATCTTGTCCCATAATGCAGTCACATGACCTTTTTGGTGCGTTGAAGAATTAATTCGCAAAATGCGTTTCCATCTCCCCTTACTCACATTAACCCTTTTTCTCACAATTCAAAAACCACCTCAAGTGAGCGTAAAAACTTTTTTGCAAATTAAAGGAGAAGTCCACTTCCAAAACAAAGATTCACATACAATGTAGTCACCCCCTTGTCATCCAAGATGTTCATGTCTTTCTTTCTTCAGTCGTAAAGAAATTATGTTTTTTGAGGAAAACATTCCAGCATTTTTCTCCATATAATGGACTGACATGGTGCCCCGATTTTGAACTTCCAAAATGTAGTTTAAATGCGGCTTCAAACGATCCCAAATGCAGTTGTAAATGATCCCAGCCGAGGAAGAAGGGTCTTATCTAGCGTAACGTTATTTTCATAAAAATAATACAATTTATATACTTTTTAATGTCAAATGCTCATTGTGTCTCGTCTCTGCCTGGACTGTTTTTGTTCCGGTTCATGACAGTTACGGTATGTTGAAAACTCCCATCTCATTTTCTCCCTCAACTTCAAAATCGTCCTATATCGCTGTTTTACCTTTTTTGTTAAGGGTGTTTGATCTTCTTTGCATGTTCAC
>JAHKKF010479364.1:0-12500 GCA_019740295.1 Labeo calbasu | reverse complement strand
CCAAGAAGATCCTGTGCAAACCAATTAAAAGGAACAGTCACATGAATGCTTAATATGTACAAACTCTTTGCACTTGATAAACACAGAGCATCGACGGCATCAGGGTCATAATGAATAATTCTCTATTAAGCCTGACTTGACTGACTTGTCATGAATCTGTGATTTAGGCCATATGCATGTGAACTAAACGAACAGGACTTAAATACTGTCCAAACACTGCTTTAGTTAATGTAACTGTGCATTAAAGGTGCATTATGTAATATTGACAGATGGTGGTTGAAATGGATAATGCAGTCTAAATTCAATATATTGGAGAGAATTGTTTCTCCCACCCCCTTCCTCAGGCTTGATGCTCACACGGTTGCCAGACTGAGCACAATACACTGTTTTCTCTGTCAACTGGCAACCCGTGTCAAAATACTATTAGGTAAAGTGGCAGTGTGACACAGACCAAAACAAAAGCAGATAATCTGACACAGTATATACAGTCAAACAATTATATACAGCATCTTTAATATACAGCTGCATGTTCAGTGAAACTGACCTGAGGCTGGTAGCCAATCACGTTGATGCAACGAGGGTCCACGAAAGTGATGATGCCATCTGAGTTGTGGCGGGAAAGGAATTCTGTCGGCACAGAGAGTCCGTTCATATCCATGGAAACTGGAGAACTGGTCACCTGAGAGACGAGATAAAGGGATTTTTACACAAACAGATGGTCAGGATGCTCAAACACACGGATGCATGTTTTGTAGCACTGCGCTGTCATGGGATTGTTAAAGAATTAGTTATAGTTGTCTATGCACATTAAGATGTGGGAAGGCATTGTTAGGGTTGCTATGGTGTTCTAGCTCTTAGAATGTTTCCATGCGGTTGCTAGTGTGCTCTAGTTGTTAGCATGTTGCTGTGTAGTTGCTAGGGTGTTCTAGTTTTTAGAAGGTTGCCATGCAGATTCTTGGGTGTTCTGGTTATTAGAATTTTGCCACGCAGTTATTAAGGTGTTCTGGTTTTTAGAATGTTGCCATGTGGTTGCTAGGGTGTTCTAGTTGTTACAGTGTTGCCAAGTGATTGCTAGTGTGTTCTAGTTGTTAGTGTGATGTTCTGGTTGATAGACTGTGGCCATGCGGTCCTGTTAGAATGTTGCTGTGTGGGTTACTAAGGTTTCAATGAAAGTTTCAATGCAGTTACAAGGGTGGTGTTCTCATCCTAGTTGTTACAATCTTCCCTTACGGTTGCTAGGGTGTTCCAGTTGTTAGAATGTTGCCATGCAGTTACTAGTGTGTTTTATTTTTAGAATCTTGCTAGTAAGTTACTAGGATGTTCTAGTTGTGAGAATGTTGCAGTGCAGTTACTAGTGTGGTGTTCTTGCTGTTAGAATGTTCTAGTTGTTACAATATTGAAATATGGTTGCTAGGGTGTTCTAGTTGTTAGAACGTTGCCATGCGGTTACTGGGGTGTTTTGTTGTTAGATGTTGCCATGAAGTTGCTACACTGTTCTAGTTGTTACAATGTTGCCACACAATTGTTAGTGTGTTCTAGTTGTTAGTGTGGTGTTCTGGTTGTTAGAATGTTGCTGTGTGGGTTACTAAGGTGTTCTAGTTGCTACAATGTTGCCATGAGGTTGCTAGAGTGTTCTAGTTGTTGGAATGTTGCCATGTGGTTACTAGGGTATTTTGCTGTTAGAATGTTGCTGTGAAGTTCCTAGGATGTTCTAGTTGTTAGAATGTTGCCAAGCGGTTACTAGGGTGGTGTTCTTTCTGTTAGAATGTTCTAGTTGTTACAATGGTTGCTAGGGTGTTCTAGTTTTTAGAACAATGCTATGCAGTTGCTAGGGTGTTCTAGCTGTTGGAATGTTGCCAAACAGTTACTAGGGTGGTGTTCTTGCTGTTAGAATGTTCTAGTTGTTACAATGGTTGCTAGGGTGTTCTAGTTTTTAGAACAATGCTATGCAGTTGCTAGGGTGTTCTAGCTGTTAGAATGTTGCCATTGAGTTGCTAGGGTGTTCTAGCTGTTGGAATGTTGCCAAGCGGTTACTAAGGTGTTTTAGTTGTTAGAGTGTTGCCATGCTGTTACTAGGGTGTTTTGATGTTGGAACGTTGCCATGAGGTTACTTGGGTGTTTCTTTGTTAGAATGTTGCCATGAACTTACTAGGGTGGTGTTCTTGCTGTTAGAATGTTCTAGTTGTTACAGTGTTGCCATATGGTTGCTAGGATGTTCTAGTTGTTAGAACATTGCTATGTGGTTACTAGGGTGTTAAAGTTGTTTGAACGTTGCCATGCGGTTACTGGGGTGTTTTGTTGTTAGATGTTGCCATGAGGTTGCTAGGGTGTTCTAGTTGTTAGTGTGGTGTTCTGGTTGATAGAATGTGGTTATGCGGTTACTAGGGTGTTCTGGTTGTTAGAATGTTGCTGTGTGGGTTACTAAGGTGTTCTAGTTGCAACAATGTTGCTATGAGGTTGCTAGAGTGTTCTAGTTGTGAGAATGTTGCAATGCAGTTACTAAGGTGGTGTTCTTGCTGTTAGAATGTTCTAGTTGTTACAATGTTGCCATATGGTTGCTAGGGTGTTCTAGTTGTTAGAACATTGCTATGCAGTTGCTAGGGTGTTCTAGCTGTTAGAATGTTGCCATTAAGTTTCTAGGGTGTTCTAGTTGTTGGAATGTTGCCATGTGGTTACTAGGGTATTTTGTTAGCATGTTGCTGTGAAGTTGCTAGGATGTTCTAGCTGTTAGAGTGTTGCCATGCTGTTACTAGGGTGTTTTGATGTTGGAATGTTGCCATGTGGTTACTGGGGTGTTTCTTTGTTAGAATGTTGCCATGAAGTTGCTAATATCCATGTTTTTGTTGTCATATATGTCAGAGAGACACACATACCTGCAGTCTTCCAATCGCAACCAAGCAGTATTTGCTGGTCTGACCTGCTTCCGTGTCTTCATCCGGAATGGTCATGCCTGGACAAGATACAAGAACAGTCAGTTGTCCGAAACAAACACTGACAGCAGACAGAAAACATGTGGATTTCCTGATGACTAACATATTTATTCCTACATCATTTTCTAATGAGACGCTTTGTTGAAACAGTACATGAGGACCATTTTGGAAACTTTGCGCAAAAACATGTTTTCGATCACACTAATAGCATCCGCTCAATATTTTTGTCCATGTCTCCCTGACTCATCAGGAGTTTGTTCATGCGTAATGATTTATTTTAGTCGTCCAAAACCAGTAGCATAGCAGTTTTTGTTCCTGGACATTGCAGTGCCATGTTTATGTGGAGTAAACGGGACGTGAAGTCACGGCAGATGGAAATCATGGCAAGAAAGCGAATCCTGTCCTGGAGTTTGCTTAAGCAGGAACATGAAGCATTTAGTCTCATTTTAATTACATTAACGATTTCTCATTGACATGCTTCCTTCTTTGCTTTGACCTCATTACTGTTGACTGCTAAAAAGCTTTTTGGGATACAATGATCTTTGAGGATGACTCTGAGCCTCTGAGAGAGAGAGAATAAGAGAAATAAATGCTTTATACTTTAACAATTTATAAGAATTGTTATAAAAAAGGTAAAAGTGAGTATTGGTTTCTTACAGAATTGTTTTATTATATCTTTTACATACCGAACGATAACTCAGAATCTTTTTAAAATAGACCTACTCTGATCTCTGAGGTTGTTAATTGACAGTTTATGGTTTTAATCAAAGCCATCGGCCAACATCATTTCAACTTATTTTTTAAATAATCGTGTTTAACAGCAGAACTCCTAGTGAAAAACTACATTACCCACGATTCTGCAGAGAAATCTCCACTGATCAAAGAATTGCAACAAGCAAAACGCATCAAAAGAACCCTTTTTTTTCTCTTAAACTACTTATTTTGCATTAACATAAAAGATCTTGAAACATCTTGAAATTAATAGATTTCGGTTTTTCATTGTTTCTATCGATGTTACAATGCTTTATGGGACTGTAGTTCTTTCCCTTCCCTCATTAAAGCTTGTACACAGTCTTGCACTTTTGTCTTTTTGTCCATTTTTTAAATACATTTTTGCTTCAACTGAACGTTTGAAATGTTGCAATTCACCTTGTAAATGATTGGTTTGATATTACTATTTAACAAAGATTTTTTTTATAAATCCCTATGGGAAAAATACATCCAGAACCAAGGTTGCTGAAAAACTCTTGCATACTATTGCAGACAGATTTCTCAAGGTTAGACTGATTCAAACTAGTTTCTTTTGAGTGGTTAGAGCAATTCATTTAAAATAATCGCTGTATGTTTGCTTTTTATGCATACAGCAAATATATATATATATATATATACACACACTACAGAATAATACAAACACAAAATAGAGAGACATACGGTCAATTTATTGTCTTATTGTCATTATTTCATGGTCTGTTCCCACATTCACACTGCAAACTGTCACCTCGAGTAAAATACGACTCAATTCATCAGCGGCGCATGGCTGTGCAGGGAACGCAAGTTCACAAAACTAATGACTCTGTGCTACAAATAAACAGGAACGGTATATACATCACTGCATAAATGACACATTTACGAAAAAAAAACTTCTCTGCAAACAGGCTGCACACTACGGACAGATGCACCGACGGTTTGAATTAATTTACTGCCTTTAATTTGCACAAACTGACATTATACAAGCAGACAGAATTCATTTGGTCGCATATCAAAGTAATAAAGAGCACATAAAGTCTTGTGTTTGTTTTGCAAACGCTATGAAACTGATCAACAATGCATATCAGGGCCATCTGGCAAGGCCAGAGCTCTTCCTAACTGTTAATGCGGTGATTACCATCCAGCGTGATGAAAACGATACGAGATGTCTTTGTTTAGATCACCGCATTCCTGTATGACACCATAATGGTTGACAATCAAGTGTTGCGGGTTATTTTTATCCTTCCTTTGTGCCGTTATGCAACAAACAGGATGTCCAGCATGTGAGATTCATTTTTACACCGCACACATATGTCAGAGATGTGATCGGAAGATACCTGGACAACCTCCAGCAAGATACGAGGCTAAAAGTTCACTGGTTTGAGTTCAGCCTTGCTCCATTTTCTGCCTATTTCTTCCCTTCTCACTGCACACATGCTGTTGTGCTAATAGGAATCGCAGGCCGGGGGGGATCTTGCGTGCCGGTGTCATATGGGAGTCATCCAAAACTCCAGACAGTTCTGTGGACTGAAGGATTCTAACGGAATTTAACACCGAATTCCAGAGTTCTGATAGTTCAAGAAGTTCAAACACATGTTCCAAACAACTTGTTCCATTAGGCTTCGGATTGCGAGTTGAAGGTTTACGTTAAGCAAAACACATCCATAATATTGGTACTCAGATACTGAGTGAAAAAAAAGGAAATGAAACTAATGTTAACAAGTGGAACCTTGTTGTAAAAAGTTACAGATATATGTAAATGAACTGGTTCAGAAAAAGATTCACTCAATCATTTGCATCATTGCATGTTTATGTTAAATGTACCTTGAAGGGATAATTCACTCAAAAATGAACGGTCATCTTTTAATCACCTACATGATGCTCCAAACCCATAAGACTGATCATCAACAGTCTTGAGGTCTAGAATCAACAAGCACAGGATGCACGGATGAGCTTCAGTGTTTGCCATATGTCTTTGTTACATACTGTATGTGTGTTTATAAATGAAATCTGTTTATCATATAAAGCAATCATATCTGTTTACAATACTTATTGTACATTAAACCGCTTGACTCATATAAATTCGTTTTGCAATGCTTTTACAAACATTTTTGGATCTTTTAAGTTTGGGTGACCTGGATTTTCAAAACCTCAGGTTTTGAATTTGTGTTTCAAAGATTAACCAAAGTGTACTGGCTTTGGAACAACATGAAACTAAATAAATCAAGACAGATTTTAAATCAAGACTGTCTCTTTAAGTTACATTTAACAAAAACTACATGCAGTGATTCAAATGATTCAATGAATCTTTTTTGGAATCAGTTCATTTACCTGTATCGACAATATTTCACAATAAAGTTCCATTTGCTAATACATTATTACATTCAAAAAAGTGTTATATTTTAATGGAACTGCTTTGAAACAACAATTACTGTGTATGTTTTTCCATGAAAATACTATTTCAGTTTTACTGCTTCAAAATTTCACATTTAATTCAATGTATTTCTTCGTAATTGTTTTTGAAAGTACATTTAGTTCGACTGCCCTCGACTTCTGTTCGACTAGTAGTCGTTCATTTTAAACATTAGTCAACTAGGCTATTAGTGGCACGTTTATTAATAAACCATATAAATCATAATAATGAGCCTTTAATTGCCTACATAGCCTGATAAGTGCTCAAGCGCATACAAAAATAAGCTTGCCACAGCGCAGATATAATAATTATGAATGTGTCAGGGAAAAACAGCAAGTAGACTGCATTAATGTTTTAATAATTTATTGATAAACTAGCGCATTCTTTGTTTTCATCTTAAGAGATGAAGTCGGTGACACTGAGTTGTCATCTCTGCAGTAATGATGCGCCTGTATGCATGTTTCATACGGATTACCTAATCTGAGAATATTTGTTTTCTATTTGAATTCGTTCATTTAGAAGTAGATATTTCACTCTCTCCATATTTTTCATGTCTATAAGGCAAGTATACACACAGTTTCGAAGTGACACACTCAAGTTCACAGAGACGGCAGAAAGCGCATCCTGTTTGCTTTAATTATTTTACAAAAGCACAATGTTTCGTTGTTATTTTGAGTGCACACAAATAAACGTCGAGTCTTTACAGATTCGAAAGATGTATTACTTTTATCTGTATGACCAAAAATGACAGAGTATTTTAAGTGCAATTCTATTTTTTTTTTTCAACTAAGCAACTAATAAAATTTTGGTTGAACAAGTCTCGTCTCATGAACTAATGGTTATTCGACCATTAGGGGGCAGCCCTAAAATTTACTAGCAATTGACAAACTAATTCTACACAAAGGGACAGTTTTACTAACAGCTTGCATCAGCGCAAACAGTCTTTTGGCGTTAGAATAGAAGTGAACAACAGAAGCGCTGTGAAGAATTAGTGCTGAAACGGTGTGGACAGTTATTTTTGCACCTGATCTTATTGAATATGCATTTGTAGGAGTTTCCCTTTGAGACGCAAAATTTATGGGAGGAGACTATTAAAATGAATCATGCAATGTGATTTACTAACGATTGCGCTCACTGAATTACTGGTGTTTGCGCCATTATTTAATGCCCAAAAAAAGCAGGTGGTAATTTGTGCTGCTCTTGGTAGTAGAGTATGTGAGCGGAGTGA
Source organism: Labeo calbasu (assembly GCA_019740295.1). NCBI lineage: Eukaryota > Metazoa > Chordata > Actinopteri > Cypriniformes > Cyprinidae > Labeo > Labeo calbasu. The sequence continues at coordinate 5,182 of JAHKKF010479364.1, read as the reverse complement.
AGCGGCAACAATTTCCCCTCTACACTCCAAGCATTCAATAAGCATTCAGGTTCACCATTTCCCACTCCCCACTCAGCTGATCAGGAACGCCGCTCCGCTGCCGCTGTTTTCAAACATCACATAACATATATTACAATAAAACAAAACAAAATAAACTACTAGGGGAGAAGTTTTGTGTCTTATTGGACCACTAGTGTGCAAACTATTTTCCTACAACATTCCTATCAAGCTTATTACGTGGTTGTCAGAATTAAAAACTATTACCTGCTTTTTTCAGTGAAAATTTAGTTTGTAAAGGATGAAAATAATAGTTCATTTTTGTCAGTTATTTTATCTACGGATCGCTGCATTTCCAGCGCTGTAATATTACATTTGATTGAATCCATTATTGAGATAGCAACTGAGCGTGTATATAAGTGTTGTACCTGTTTAAATCATGCTTTCATCCGAAAATATTCAGTATCTAGAATTAGCAAACAAATTCCTCGAAAACTATCCTCCTTAACCTCCCGCTAATGTATATTGCTGTCATTGTAATCATGACATTCTTTCTGATCTCAGATATCCATCTATATCTAGCTGACTATGTTCAACATGTGAGTTCTTGCTAAATATGCAGTTATATTATGGGCCGTTAGCATGAATTGTACTTGTGATGGAGCGGTAGTGGAGTGCTCTTGGAGTGAGTGCAAACCATGACGTTCCGGCTTTAAAAAAAAAAAAATAAAATAAATAAACATTTCACACTGCTCTGCTCACATACTATGCTTGGTAGATTGCGCTGCTCATTATGGAAATGACTTGCTGCATCTGTGTTCTTTAATGCTTTAATGTGCTCCTCAGTAAATCACCTGCAGAATTTTCTTCGCTTTTATGGAATTGCACTCTAGCGCTTATTTGCCTTGTATAGTAAATCTGGCCCTAAATTTCTTTCTTTTATTTATTTTTTTTTTTTTTAAATTACAAGCAGAAATGCAAATTCCTTTGGCACAATTTTTGGAAAAAGTTCACTTCATGTCTCATTTTGTGTTTTCTTTGTGGTACTGTACCAATATTATATTTCAATGCGTTCAATGAGGCTTCAGATTGTAAGTTAAACATTTACGTTAACCAAAAGACATCCATAAGACCACTGCTCCTGATTCAGATATGTGACCCTGGACCACAAAACCAGTCTTAAGTCGCTGGGGTATACTTGTAGCAATAGCCAAAAGTACATTGCATGGGTCAAAATTATTGATTTTTCTTTTATGGCAAAAAGCATTAGGATATTAAGTAAAGATCAATACAAGATATTTTGTAAAATTCCTACTGTTAATATATGAAAACCTAACTTTTGATTAGTAATATACATTAAGAACTTTAAAGACAGTTTTCTCAATATATTAATTTGTTTGCACCCTCAGATTCTAGGTTTTCAAATAGTTGTATCTCGACCAAATTGTCCTATCCTAACAAACCATACATCAATGGAAAGCTTATTTATTCAGCTTTCAGATGATGTATCTCAATTTTGAAAACTTGACCCTTGACTGGTTTTGTGATCCAGGGTCACATATTAAGTTTAACAACAAAATGCATGGAGAAATGCAAATGATTCAGTGAATCGTTTTTGGAAACTTCTGAACACACCGATTCAATAGAACATTTTTTTATACTAATATTATACTAGCCTCAAATTAACTTTCTGTTACTCACTCCCTAACACTGGTGCACTTCTGAGTATTTGTTGGTATATTTGTATGCTTCTCTCTGATTCAGTGGCTTTGAACTGTTTGAGTGTGTTTGTGTAAGTACCCGCTGGCGGCCAGGCCTTGATGTAGCCGGTACAGTGCACAACAGAGTACTGCGCCTCCCCTTCCTTAGACGGCCCAAGACCGTTCCTGTGAACGAAAGAGATGCACAAAAAGAATGAAACAAACAAAACATGTCTGGTACTCGTGCTTAGTACTTTAAAGTTGGCATTCGGGTCACATGAGGATTACGGTTTGCAGGATCTGATTTGGTAAGCCGGCACGAAGCTCAGCAAAAATGTTCCCTTTAGCGTTTCACATCAAAACAAAACACAGAAGCACAACAACAACACGACTCCATCTGCACACATCAAGATGATTGCAGTTCTGCTTTCCTAAAGCTTGTATTTAAATACCACTTTCAAATCACTACTGTTGAAAAGTTTGGAGTGAGCAAGATCCAACAAGTTTCTTCTGCTCACCAAGGCTGCATTTATTTGATCAATGCAGTAAAAATAGTAATATTATGAAATATTATTCCAAATTAAAATAACTGTTTTCTATTTCAATATATTCTAAAATGTAATTTATTCCTGTGATCCATCACTGCTCCAGTCTTCAGTGTTCAGTTAAAATTCTTGTGGAATTTTTTCTTTTGATTCTTTGATGACTAGAAAGTTCAAAATAAGAACATTATAAATGTCCTTACTGTCACTTTTCATCAATTTAATGCACGCTGAATAAAAGTTCATTTTTTCCAAAAACAATTTTACTGACAGCAAACAATAGAGCACATATAGTCTATTTTAATATTATTTAAAATAAATAATTTTATTTAATATTTTATTCTTTATTAATTTTATTAATAAATTTTTTTTTTTTTTTTATTTAATAATTTTATTTAATATTTTATTTCTATTTAGGTTTTTATATTTTCTGTATTTACATAAAAGCAATGCAATTTCTATGCCAATAACACCAACAAACAGAATTGTAAATAATGACTGTTTTATATGTCGAAATGTAATAAATTGTAGTACTGACGCATAGAAATGTATTTATTTTTAACATTGGAAACAATGTACAGACTTTAAGAACAAAAATAACATTTCCAGAAATCTTCACAAATAAAATAAATTTAGGCTGGTGAAATGATTGCAATATAGAAAAGCAAGAGGAAACCAAATCTGCACAATGTCCTTGGATACTGAATTGGACGTGTTTTACTCCATCCATTAATATGAAGCACTTTGCGTGCTTTTTTCATAATGTTCTTTAAGCGCTCTGTGCACAACCCGATCCCCCTGTCAAATCAGTCAAGATTAGATTTAGATTTTCCATTTACTTAGCGCTGATTAATTTATTTCTGTTTATTTCAGTTTGCAAGCTCAACCGCTAGCTATGCCACGCCATTTACTCAGCATTCATTATTTAATTCTTGTTTAAGAGCTCAACTGCATGAGCAACACCGGGTCATGGTTTCGATTCCCAGGGAAAAAAAAAAAAAAAAAAAAATCACATAATGATCAAGCACTTTAATTTAGGATACAAGCATCTACCAAATGGAAACGAAAATCAATATTATTTTGTTTTAGATTTACTATCCAACAATATCCTTCATCCACACTGGCCCCTTCTCACCTCTGTGTGTTTTGAGAACTGTTCGACAGGCTATTTTTGCATAAACGCTTGTCACACGTACGCCATTTATCAATTAGACATCTGTAATGTACTTTTCTCACAAATGTTCCTGGAAGAGGTGATTCCTGCATTCCAGAGCTGTCAAAACCCGCAAAACACACAGTGCTGCAAGTTTGGTGCAGACGAGCAACACGCCTGCCGCAGAGAGGAGGGCATCGGGTTAAACATCAGGGGTCAAAGAGTAAATCACAGGAGGAATGAACAGGAACACTGGCGTTACATTCTTAGGAACGAATTCTAAGAATTTTCTGTAAGGAAACAAAATTCCTAGAAGTCGTTCACGAAATGCCAAAAGTTCTAATTGACACAGAAAAGTGCCGCAAGACAAAAAAGATAAGAGATAAGAGTTCATTTAATAAACCGTGTGCTGCTATACTTTTATTGTTTCAATACTTGCCATTAAACCATGAAAAAAACAAAACAAAAAAACAGCACACTAAAAAAAGTTTAACGTGCAATAGTTATTTCATTTAATATTTCATTTAGTCAGATTAAATTATATTTTTGACTTAAGTCAAATTAGTTACTTTAGATGTTACCACATCAAGCACATTTTAGGATACACTGTACTTTTTTGTTAGTTTACTTTTTAATGGATTTGACTGCAAGTGCAAGTCAAAAGATGACGAACTGCCAATGTTATGTAATACTGTTACTGTAAATTCTGTTTTGAATTAGAAGATGTTTGGTTTATAGTTTAAAGTTGGATAAATGCAAAAGTGAATACAAATTTGAATTTTGAAAATGAAAAAAAAAGATTCATACCTGTATCTCTTTCTCATGCTGGACAACCGATTCAGTGAGATATGATCCAGTGGTGCACTGCCACACCTAAAGAAACATTTAAAAACAGTTAAATTCTCTTCATAGATGGATAAGAAAACTCATACATTTATGTTAAACATTTAAGTTAACAGAAACTTAATTATGGTAGGTTATTTATGATTATAAAATGTCAAGATTAAAAGATGATTCAGATTAAATAAATATTCAGACGCTACATTAGCCAGAAAATAATGTAAGAATAACATACGATAAATGTTAATAAATAAATAAAAAAGTATGTACGTATGTATGTATGTACCAAGAGGTTGCCTTAACCAAAAAAGTATTTATTATTTTAATGAACAGACCCATTTTTGTTAATTATATATATATATATATATATATATATATATATATATATATATATATTTTTTTTTTTTCTTTCTGTGACACAATCAGCAATAAAGATTCAGATTAAATAATATATACTCAGAGGTTGCATTAACTAGAAAATTATTTAACAATAACTAACTAAAATATTTTGTCAGTAATTTTGACAAAAACAAGATTATTAAAAAACTCAAAGCCCCAATTTTTTTTTTTTTTACAACTCAGTTAAAAGTGATAAATAATAATTATTTAAAACACAAACACTGATGATATCTAATGTTCTAGTTAGCATTTTATGACTATATGTAGCTGTTGTATAGCATATACATCTACCAGAAAGTAATGTTAAACAGGCTTTGGAAACCTCAATTATGATAGGCTATGGCTTAAACGATCACTTAGCTCAATAAAAATTATATATTATATACAATAAAAATATTTCACTATTATCATAAAAATGATAAATGTTTGTACTCAGGGGTTGCCTTAACCCAAAAAGTATTGTATTGTATTGTATTGTATTGTATTGTATTGTATTGTATTGTATTGTATTGTATTGTATTGTATTGTATTGTATTGTATTGTATTGTATT
>JAHKKF010479356.1:0-13354 GCA_019740295.1 Labeo calbasu | reverse complement strand
ACAATTAACAATTACATATTTGCAAATCATTAGCTAATGATGAATTAAAGCAGAAAACTGGAAGATGAAATGCGTGGCTTCAACCCATTGTGGTAATTAACACATGAATTTACACTATTAGTTAATAAAACAAGTTATTAGGGAATTAATACATTATGACACATTTAACTAATAACAATTTATTGATTACTTGGATCTATGAATCATATAGAATGTTCATTTGTTGCTGATGAAGTAATTATTAATAAATGGTTTAATTCTTCATGAGTTATATATTAACTCATGATTATCTCTGCATTAGTTAAGCATGAATTAATGCATATTTCTGCACCCATATTGTAAAGTGTTACCGTTATTTTTTATTTAGTACTGACCTGAATAAGATATTTCACATAAAAGACGTTTACATACAATCCACAAATGAAAGATGAATTTATAAAAATGACCCTGTTCAAAAGTTTACATATGCTTGATTCTTAAGACTGTGTTGTTACCTGAATTATCCACGTTTTTTTTTTTGGTTTGTTTGTTTGTTTAGTGATAGTTGTTCATGAGTCCCTTGTTTGTCCTAAACAGTTCAGCTGCCCACTGTTCTTCAGAAAAATCCTTCAGGTCCCCAAATTCTGTAGTTTTTCAGCATTTTTGTGCACTTGAACCCTTTCCAAAAATGACTGTATGATTTTGAGTTCCATCTTTTCACACTGAGGACAACTGAGGGACTCACAAACTATTACAGAAAGTTCAAACGCTCACTGATGCTTCAGAAGGAAAAACTATGCATTAAGGGGGGTGAAAACTTTTGAACAGAATGAATATGTGTAATTTTTTCTTATTTTGCTTAAATATCATATTTATTTCATCTAGTACTGCCCATCAGAAGCTACAGAACATACTTACATGTTTCCCAGAAGACAAATTAAGTGAAATTTACCAAAGAACTTCAAATTCCAAAAGTTTTCACCCCCGGCTCTTAATGCATTGCATTTCCATCTGAAGCATCAGTGAGCATTTGAACCTTCTGTAATAGTTGCATACGAGTCCCTCATTTGTCCTCAGTGTAAAAAGATGGGTCTCAACTCATACAGTCACTGCTGAAAAGGGTTTAAATACACAAAAGATGCTGTAAAACCAAAGAATTTGTGGGACCTGAATGATTTTTTTGAAAACGGCAGTTTAACTGTTCAGGACAAACAAGGGACTCATGAACAACTATCACTAAACAAAAAACAGATGTGGATCATTCAGGTAACAACACAGTATTATAAAGAAAAAAAATAACATCCATTTTGTATGATCTTGCAGATTCTGCAAGGTAAACTTTTGACCTCAACTGTACAAGCCAAAAGTCCAGAAATTGGATAGGCCTGTAAAAAACAGTTCATATAATTTTTTTACATGTATAATATAACTATGTAGACACTTGAGACGAGCACAACAAAACATCTTTCATGAGTTAACAGCATGACCGTGACTTGCATAACATCTCTCAAAAGTCTGGGGTTGGACACATAAAAGAAAGTCACAGAGAGAAACAGGAGATATTATGTGCGCTGAATGACTCGAACATAAAGAGAAAGGTAAGAATTTTTGTAGTTAAAAAATTGAAATACAAGCTTTTATAAACTTTTTTCATTACACAGCTTTATTTGACATCACTGTGTGTAGTGAAGAACCTTAAATATGAAAAACTATTTAAATATTAAATAAAAATGTTTTGCTTTGAAATCTCATTTTCTTTGTCTCTGTTTTAGATGCGTTTCCTTGTGTCATATGTGCTGAGCGTGTGGTTCGGGTTTTTGTGTGTGATTTTCGTGTGTCTGTGGAGTGGAATCTGGAGAGGAGGATTTGCCTGGGATGGATCATTTCTGCAGTTTAACTGGCACCCGGTCCTTATGGTGACAAGTCTCGTGGTGCTGTATGGAAATGGTGAGAGGAAACACTTCTCTTTTTGTCTCGCATATATAAACACTTTTTCTGTTGCTCCCTCTTCTCTTTCCTTCTCACGTTTACGGTCTTGCCCCATCACAAATAGCCCTTTAGGAAAAATTTCTGTTTAATATCACATTTTGTTTTTTCCAAGATGGCAGTGAGATGGAAATGGAGAGCAAACTAAGAAATAGTTAACCCAGAAAGAATAATTCTGTCATAATTAACTTAAAACTTACAGTACATGACGCCCCAAACCTCTGTGACATTCCTTTTTATGTCAAACCTGATGTGATCTGTCACATGTCTGCTGAAGTCAGTGCTTAACAAGTGCCCTAATGTATCTGAAGTGTGTAAGTAATATTTTCCACCAAATTTAATGACAAACTGTTAGATGCGTAATGCTATAACAAGGATTTAATTAAACACAAACAGCTGTGCTCGTCTCTAATGGACAGTCTTTCAAGCTGCGTATGCCGTAGTTAATTTGCAATATGAATAGTGAGTGAAAGTTGTTTGTGAAGTATATATGTAGAGATGAGATACAGTACTCGAGAAATGTTTTATTTTTAGTTTTAGCAGTGAAATGATGTTTTGAAACTCAAAGGTAAAGAATGATGTGGGAAAAAGGTCAACAATTTAAAAAAAAAAAGTTAATATTATCAAATAACACTTTTCTTTTTGAATATATTTTAAAATGTACACTACCAGTCACAAGTTTTTGAACTGTAAGATTTTTTAAAGAAGTCTCTTCTGCTCACCAAGCCTGCATTTATTTGATCAAAAGTACAGCAAAAACAGTACAATTTTAATTTTTTTTTTACTAATTAAAATAAATATTTCTATTTGAATATTTTTTAAAATGGAATTTATTCCTGTGATAAAAGCTACATTTTCAGCACCGTTACTCCAGTCTTCAGTGTCGCTTTAGAAATCATTCTAATAGGCTGGTTTGCTGTTCAAGAAACATTATTTATTATCAATATTTAAAACAGCTGAGTAATTTTTTTTAGGATTCTATGATGAATAGAAAGATCCAACGATGTATAAATAAAAGCTTTCGTAACATTATACACTATACCATTCAAAAACTTGAAATCAGTATAATTTTTTTTAATAGTAATTAATACTTTTATTTATCAAGGATGCTTTTAATTAATCAAAAGTGATGATAAAGACATTTTTATTGTTACGGAAGATTTCTATTTCAGATAAATGCTGGTCTTCTGGGCGTTCTATTCATCAAAGAAACCTAAAAAAAATTCTACTCAGCTGTTTTGAACATTATAACTATAATAAATGTTTTTTTGAACAGCAAATCAGAATATTAGAACGATTTCTGAAGGATCATGTGACTGGAGTAATGATGCTAAAAATTCAGTTTTGAAATCAAAGGAATAAATTACATTTTAAAATATATTAAAATAGAAAACAGTTATTTTAAATAGTAAAAATATAAAAAAATTTACTGTTTTTGCTGTACTGTAGATCATATAAATGCAGGCTTGGTGAGCAGAAGAGACTTCTTTAAAAAAACATTAAAAATCCTACTATTCAAGAACTTTTGACTGGTAGTGTAGGTGAATCCTGTGATGGCAAAGCTGAATTTTCAGCATCATTACTCTAGTTTTCGGTGTCACATTATTATGGTGATCAGGATATTTGTTATGATAAATGTTGAAAACAGTTGTACTGCTTAATATGTTAGTTGAAATTGTGAACTATATCTACACCTAACTATATCTTTATGCCTTTCAATCTTTCTATTCATCAAAAAAAAAATTATTGATGAATAGAAAGATTGAAATAACAGCGTTTATTTTAAATAGAATTTTCAAACATTATAAACCACTTTTGACCAATTTATGTGTCTTTGCTGAATTTTTCTTTAAAAAAAAATATTATTTAAAAAAAGTTTTACTGACTTGAAAAAAAAAGTAATTCCAGGCATATTACCCTGATACATGTGTGTAAAAAAACAAAAAAACAAAAACATATATCCATGTCCAAAAACACTCATTGTTTTCTCTTTTTCTCTCCATCCTTCTCTCTACGTGTCTGTTTCTCTCTCTCAGCCATACTACTGTACCGTGTTCCTCTCACCTGGAGCAAGTGGTGGTGTAAGTTAACCCATGCTGGGCTGTTGTTCGTGGCCGTGGTGCTGTCTGTGCTAGGCGTGCGTGCTGCCTTTGATTTTCACACTGCCAAAAACATCCCTCATCTGTATTCATTGCACAGCTGGACTGGGATCTCCACAGTGGCCCTGTTCACTTTGCAGGTACAGTATACATAGACTCGCATGATAACTGACATGTCACAGTATTATCATTGCTTCATGCTTGGTAAAGCTCCATGAGTACGCTCTACTCTATCAAATTTCAATGAAGTGATGCTTGACATCATCTCCTGTGGGTTTTCTCCTCTGATTGAATAGTGGTTTGTAGGTCTTTGTGCCTTCTTGTTACCCTGGACCCCATTGGCTTTTAGAGCCCGTCTGAAGCCTCTCCACATCTGGATGGGCATTGCCATCTTCATCCTGAGTCTTGTCACCAGCCTGTCTGGGATCAATGAGAAGCTGTTGCTGACATTGTGAGTGACAATCCTATTATCACAACTCTGTAGCTGCAAGATATGGCTGTGATTTATCTTATTCAGATACATAATACTTTTTTCTTTGAATTAGCTGTGTAGGAGGCTCTTTTTGTGGTGAAACCACCCTCTAATGATCTGTTTTTATAATGGCTGAGCTGTTTGTAGCCATGTAGCAGTGTTTCGAACCGATTGTGTCTCAGCAGAAATGGGAGAAATGGAAGCAATACCGAACCATATACGGCGCTGCCTGCTGAAGCTCTGTTTGCAAACTCATTAGGCATTGTAGTTGTTATTTTTGGATTGTTAGTGCTGAAACTTCTGTCCAATCAGAAATGGAAGAATCCAGAGTTTGAGAATGAAACTGACAGAGTAAGTATGATGAAATCCACTTTAAGATGTCAAGAATTAATTATAACAATAAACGTTTAATTAAAAGTTTGTAATACTTTTTAATACTTTTATTCAGCAAAGATATACACTACCAGTCAAAGGTTTTTGAACAGTAAGATTTGTAATGTTTTTAAAGAAGTCTCTTCTGCTCACCAAGCCTGCATTTATTTGATCCAAAATACAGCAAAAGCAGTAATATTGTGAAGTATTTTTACTGTTTAAAATAACAGCTTTCAATTTAAATATATTTTAAAATGTATCTTTTTCCTGTGATCGAAGCTAAATTTTCAGCATCATTCACCTCCAGTCTTCAGTCTCACATGATCCTTCAGAAATTATTCTAATATGCTGATTTCCTGTTCAAGAAACATTTATTATTATTATTGTTATTAAATTATTATTATCAATATTTAAAACAGTTGAGTACATTTTTCAGGATTCTCTGATGAATGGAAAGATTCAAAGATCAGCATTTATCTGAAATTAAAAGTTTTGTAATGAATTATAGAAATTAAAACTTTAATTTAGCAAGGATGCTTTAAATTGATCAAACGTCATTATAAAGACAATAATGTTACAAAAGATTATTTCTGATAAATGTTGTTTTTCTGAACTTTCTATTCATCAAAGAAACCTGAAATATTTCAACTCAGCTGTTTTCACAATAATAATAATACTTTAGAATATTAGAATGATTTCTAAAGGACCATGTGACTGGAGTAAAGATGCTAAAATTCAGCTTTAAAATCACAGGAATAAATTACATTTTAAAATACATTTAAATATAAAGCAGTCATTTTAAACAGTACAATTATTTAATAACTTTTTTTCTGTATATTTGATCCAATAAATGCAGCTTTGGTGAGCATACAATACTTTCAAAACATTACATGGTAGTTTGTATTTATCTACATTTCATTTGTAATTCAGTAAAAGTTTGCATTTGTAACACTGAATAATAACTAACATTAAGTGTTGAACAGAAAGGCAATGGCTGAATTTTTTATTTTTTTTTTTACTTGATTTGTAGCCTTTGCTGCCAGATGCCAGATGATGACTGGAGTAAACAAGAAGAAACATACTGTGTGTCACAATTATGCATATCACTTTTTGATTTTTCTGTGTTAGCTGACTGGTTTTATGCTTGCTTCATTTACACATCCAAAAAAACTGAATTCCCAATTGATTGACATTTAAAAGATCCTTATCAATGTGAGAGACAGACCTCTTGTGGTTATTAAGAAAAGTGCAAAGAAAGAATCAATAAATTAATCTTACATTTACTATGTGCTTTCTATATTACTTTTTGGCTCATCTGTGGGTGTTAGATTTTTTTATAGTTAAGATGTTGAATATAAATGAACTATGTAGTTGTTAAGAAAAGTGGAGATGCCGGGGATTGAACCCGGGGCCTCATACATGCAAAGCATGCGCTCTACCACTGAGCTACATCCCCTTATAAATAAAACGACTGTAGTTCGCTATGAGAGCTTTGTAGAAGAGTATTTATGAATTAAAAGTACATTTTTTTAGGACGTATCACAATGTAATATTACTTCAGCAAAACATTTCATCTTATAGCTCTTTTTTTAAACTAACGCTACGCATCCGTAACTATATTTTAATAATTCGTTAAAAAAATGTATAAACAGTAACGTTACAGAAGCACTATTAGTGATTTAAATAAAACCATTAACGTGTTTTAATCTTAAATCTGCTTGAAAATTTGTGGATGTTTAATAAATTGGATTTTTCCATTTGATACGAGTGTACGTGCAGCTGTTGTTGTGGCGGCATCGACATCCCTTACTCATCGATTACGCTGCTGATTGGTTTAAAATTCCACCAAAAGTACTGACGGCCAATGAAATTCGTTTACGTTGAACTCTAATACTGACAGACAGTCGTTGCGTTCATCGGCGTTATGTGGCTGGAAGCTCGCAGGTGAATGTGTGTACACACAGATGACGAACCACACACAAGCGCTCTGAAATGGGATGTTTCATAGGCTAAATATTACGACAAACGCCGGGCGGACAGCGCAATTTAAAACGGATTTCTATATCATATCAAAAGCATGTCTGCTTTTGTGGTGAGTGAAAGGTTCAACGTAAAATGCTGTGAGTTTTGTGTTAGCTTGCTAAAGTTGTTAGCTTGATTAAGTGTGCAAAAGCTGCTTGCAGCTTTTAACTTTGTGATTCCAATGTGATTCAGTGCAGAGGTCGAGATTTGCATAATCAACGTGATATTATTAATGAGATTTTATAACGACCTGTTATTTTATTGAGCTAGTTGCAGGCCTTGTGAAATGTATGTAAATACAATTGTTAGTGATGATTTAGGCCTATTTAAGCATATGTAATTCATCTTCACTATGTACATGAATAATGTTGCAAACGAAAGCTTAAGATAATGGTGGTAATAATTTCTCATGATGTTAAACTTAACGCGATGGGCCAAGTTTCATTGGCTTTGAGCGGCAATGCTTATGTTTACCACAAGGGGCTCTTAAAGATCGAAGAAATGCATCTTAAAACACAATGTCAAGGTGTGAAACGTCTGCAATTCAAATTAGAATGTGTAAACACATTTTCCATGTGGATTCAAACTAAATGACCTACATAATCAGGGCTATTTATAAAGTTTTGATGTGAAATAGAGGTGGTAACAGATGTGGGTAACATCTTATGCTGCCTTGGGATCTTGCATCTGCAGTTTACATCAGAGCAAAAATGCTTTCTAGGATGTAAAATAAGTGTTTAGACATCGCCAGAGTGAACTTGAGTAACACTGAAGCAATTATGTATGAAATAATGGACGATAACTTCACCTAAAAATACAAATTACCACATGATTTACTCACCCCCAAGCCATCCTAGGTGTATATGACTTTATTCTTTCAAATGAATATAATCAGAGTTAAATGCCCTGGCTCTTCCAATGGCAGTGAATGGGTGTTGAGATTTTGAAGCAAAATAAAGTGCATCCATCCATCATAAAAATCACTCCACATGGCTCCAGAGAGTTAATAAAGACCTTCTGAAGCAAATCTATGCGTTTGTGTAAGAAAAATATCCATAATTAAAACTTTATAAAATCTAATCTCTAGCTTCCGCTAACTGTCATATGCATGTTCACAAGAGAGTTCCAGCGGATTAGTTCCAGTGAGAATATGCTAGTCTCGTGAGAACCAAGTTTTGTTCACAGCAAATGAAAACCAGTCTCGTCTTGGCAAGCCACCAACCTTAAACAGTTGTTAACACCCAAGTAATTCACATTGTAATTGGGCTGCTTATTCCATATAATCTCTCTGTTACAGTTGCATTCATTAGCTGTCTGCATTTGTTTTTTTCTAGGCCCATCCCTCGGTTCGTGTCAGAGGAACGGAACACACATACACACCTGTGCTGTGTCAGGATGAGAAGTGTTTGGGGCAGGAGAAAGGAGTGCACATGCACTGCCCGCTCTGTTCTGTGGCCGAGGCTTACCAAGATCCAGTCATCTTGCGAGCTCACTTTCGCATTAAACATGTGGACAAAGGCATTGACTTTGCAGGTGAGGCACAGTAAGACTATAGACTCAAATGTGATTCATGCCCTTTTGGAGTCAGTCTCTCTGTCATTTTTTTATGGACAGGCTTGAAGGTGCTGCGCTGCTGTATCCATTGTGAGATCGTAGGCACTATCAAAGGAGAAAAACGGTTTAAAGGTGCACACTGGCACTGTTACCGATGTAGAAATGGTTTCAACAGAAGGGACGAGGCCATTAAACACTATAAAACGCACTTCCGAAATCCCCACACCACATTCCAGATCCAGGTCACACAGGTAAAAGCACTGGGTTAACTCTGTTTTTTCACTTTGGATATGGCGTTTTTTAATCATGTTTGCTCTCCTAGAATGTCAACTGCAGACAGTATTATGGCGAGAGCTCGGAAGCTCATGCTAAAGCATATGAAGGGCTGGCAGTGAGTCTTGGACTGGGTGGAGATGGCACCAGCATTGGATCCATCTTAACTCAGCCCATCCTGGCAACTGGGACTGAAACCCTACTGACTGTGGAGCCAAAGGTAGACAAACTCCTAAAGGAGAAGTTCACCTCCAGAATAAAAAATTCCTGATAATTTACTCACCCCCATGTCATCCAAGATGTTCAGTAATCTTTCTTTATTCGCAAAGAAATTAAGGTTTTTGAGGAAAACATTTCAGGACTTTTCTCCATGTAGTGGACTTCAATGATTGGCAATGGGTTGAAAGTTCAAATTGCAGTTTCAATTCAGCTTTAAAGTTATCTAGTGAAACAATTGGCCATTTTCTAAGAAAAATACAAATTTATGTACTTTTTAACCACAAATGCTCATCTTGCACTAGCTCATGCATTATGTAATCAAGCACATGTGACGCAGACGAAGTACCAATTCAATGTTTACAAAGCGAACACGCAAAGAAAGTCAAACGCAGGTAAAACAACGAAGTCAAGACGAATTTAAAGTTGGAGGAGAAAATGAGATGGAGTTTTTCGATCTACCGTACCTTTTTTAACCAAAGTGCACAGACACTAACCACGTGTGACTTTCCCAATGTGATTACGCAGTGCATGAAGATGCGCATGCGTGTCGCAGAGCTAGTGCGAGATGAGCATTTATGGTTAAAAAGTATATAAATGTTTATTTTTAAGAAAATGGCTGATTGTTTTGATAGATAACACCCTTATTCCTTGGCTGGGATTGTGTAGAGCCCTTTGAAGCTGCACTGAAACTGCAATTTGAACCTTCAACCCTTTGGTCACCATTGAAGTCCACTATATGGAGAAAAATCGTGGAAAGTTTTCCTCAAAAACCTTTATTTCTTTGCGACTGTAGAAGGAAAGACATGAAACTCTTGGATGACATGGAGCTGAGTAAATTATAAGGAATCATTAATTCTGGATGTGAACTTCTTTAAAGCTTTATTTTAGGAATGTTCATTAAGAAGCATGATCTACTACTAAGCCCTTTTGGTGTTTGACTTGAAGTGTTGTTGTTGACCTCTCCTTTATGTTTGAAGGAAGATGGTGAGAGAAATGGAATCCCATTGGGTGCTGAGGAGGAGGTGGGGTCTTCCCAGAACTCATCTGATGGGACTCAGACGCTTGTACTTATGGACCCTGATGGACACGGAAACAGTGTGATCTATGACACGGCTACTGGTATCATCACCGAACAGGTGAACATTATTAACGTGAATCATTGAACATATCACTGTTTCATGGTATTTCATGATTAATGTGAAAATTTCTAAATCACAGACAATAGGAGGTGGAACTTATTAATGCAGCTCTGCTATTAGTCTTAATTTCATGCACTAGTGTTCAAAAGTTCAGGGGTCAGTATTTCTTTTTTAAAAGAAATTAATACTTTTATTCAGCAAGGTTACATTATATTTCTCAAACGTGTTGGTAAAGACATTTATAATAAAGAAATATTTTGAAATGTTTTTTGAGTACCAAATCGTCATTTTAGAATGAAGGATCATGTGACACTGAAGACTCGAGTATTGGCTGGTGAAAATTCAGCTTTGCCATCACGGGAGTTAAAGGGATAGTTCACTCAAAACTGAAAATTCTGTCATTAATTACCCTCATGTTGTTCCAGACCTGTAAGACCTTTGTTTCATCTTCCATCTTCCATAGACAGCAGCGGTACTACCACGTTTAAAACACAGAAAAGTATTAAAGAAGTCCACTTTCAGAACAAAAATGTACAGATAATGTACTCCCCTCCTTGTCGTCCAAGATGTTCATGTCTTTCTTTCTTCAGTCGTAAAGAAATTATGTTTTTTGAGAAAAACATTTCAGCAGTTTTCTCCATATAGTGGACTTCTATGATGCTCCGAGTTTGAACTGCCAAAATGCAGTTTAAATGCAGCTTCAAACAATCCCAAATGTGGTTGTAAGCGATCCCAGCCGAGGAAGAAGGGTCTTATCTAACGAAACAATTGGTTGTTTTCAGAAAAATAATACAATTTATATACTTCTTAATGTCAAATGCTTGTCTTGTCTTACTCTCCTTGAACTCTTGTGTTTTTCTGGTTCATGACCGTTACGGAATGTTGAAAAACTCTCATCTCATGTTCTCCCTCAACTTCAAAATCGTTTTTAAACTGCATTTTGGAAGTTCAAACTCGGGGCACCACAGCAGTTCATTATATGAAGAAAAATCCTGAAATGTTTTCCCCAAAAAACATAATTTCTTTATGACTGAAGAAAGAAAGAACATCTTGGATAACAAGGGGGTGAATACATTATCTGTAAACTTTTGTTCTGGAAGTGGACTTCTTCTTCAAGGACATTGTTAAAATAGTCCACGTGACATCAGTGGTACAACCTTAGTTTTGTAAAGCTACGAAAATACTTTTTGTTTGCAGAGAAAACAATAATTTCATCAAAAATATCTCAATTTGAGTTATGAAGATGAACAAAGGTCTTACAGGTTTGGAACGACATGAGGGTGAGTAATTAACATAAGTACATTATATAATATATTCAAAAAGAAAACTGTTGTTTTAAATTGTAATAATATTTCACAATATTACCGTTTTTAATGTATGTTTAATCATATAAATGCAGTCTTGGTGAGCATAAGCGAGAACATACATCCTTAGCAGCCCCAAAATTTTTAACGGTAGTGTACGTTATTTGTGTATGTTACTCAGTCTTCTGTTTTAGCAGATCTCCTGTAGCAGCTGTATAAAACTTTTGTTGTTGTTATTTCAGGAGGCAGAAAGTTTGGAACAGACCCTACTGCAAAAACGACTCCTGGAGCTCCACCAGCAGATCGACACACTACGTCAGGACAAGGAGAGTATGGAGAAGACACTGCGAACTGAGATTAAACAGCTCAAAGAACAGGTATTCCTGAAGTTAGTTTATATTTAGCTTTATACTATAGAGCTGTTGAATGCCTGAATCTGATTGGCTGACGAACATTCTAAGGTTTGCAGTTATTTTACGAAAGTAATTGTTAATATTTATGAACTTTTCCTGTGAGTCTTAACCACAGATCATACACTCGCTCTAATTCTGTCTTCCTTGCGTCCCGTATTTTATTATTAGGTTGCAAGCCTGGTTCAGTCTAACGTAAGGATGTTTGAGGAACTGCAAGCTTATCAATGTCCAGATCACAGCCAGCAGAAGGTGGCCAAGCTTGTAAGTGGTCTAAATGTATAGACTTGAACTAGTTTGTGGTATTCCAGGATGAAACTGTCATTTTGTCTTTTGTATTATTAGCTTGAAAACCTTGAAGCTCAGCACAAAGAGCTCCTGCAGGCCCAGCTGGCCTGTCTCAGGAGGGAGATCGTTTCAGATAACATGCCAATCAATGGCCACAAGGGGGCTCTGGAGCTCAATGTAGATTCGGAGGAGCCACAAACTGAACCCATCAGTGGCACTTTAACAGGACTGGAGGATATGGATGGACAACTACAAACTGAGCAACACGAGACACTAAAATCCACAGAGCTTGAGTTGGTACCAACCCATACAATGCCCTGTTTAGACAGCCCCGGCCTGGACTTAGATTTGCCAAACACTAGCTTGACTACATCTAAGGTTTTGGAGGATAAACGGGAAGTGTCATTGTCCCTTGTGTCATCTAAGCGCAGCTCAGCGGATGACTCAGAAGAGATGACTCAAAGCAAAGTGCAGAGAGTCAGCTGAAAATGACGATGTTAAAAACACTTGTCTGCATTCCTCTTTCTTACAGTGCTGTTACCTTTGCTGGTTCCTGATGAAAAAAATATACAGAGTGATCTGTATTCTGTAATTTAGAAAAATATACAAAAAATGTCCATGCTAAAATCTTTTTAACCTTTTCCATGCCTATTTATATGTTTAACTGCTGGTTTTGTCAGTGCTTTCTGATGTAGTCATATGCTTTTGTCACTCAAAGAATGTGTAGGATTAAAGCAAAGGATTTTTATTTTATTTCTGATGTTCTTTGAGCATAAACAGAACCATGTTGCTGATCATAAATTCATAAAGTAGACATTTTGTGGTGAACTGATATGGGATATGTTTTTTAAAGGGGTCATGGGATGCAAAGTTCACTTTTACATGTTGTTTGAACATTAATGTGTGTTGGCAGTGTATGTACAAATCTACCCTATAATGATAAAAATCCATGCAGTGGTTTTTAATTAATCTGTAAAAATAATATCCCCTTTTTCAAATCAAACCGTTCTCAGATGCCTGTTGGTGTGACGTCACACCGACAGAGGCCGTTCCCACGATAGTTGATTGACATGAGTCTTACCTCAGACCCGCCTTAAATCAGTATGTAAATAATGTAACAGTCCGACCTCCATTGTTTCGATGCCGGAGCAGGGTTGTAAGTTAGACAAGAATATCTCCGATTGAGCGATTGAGGTGTTGTGTTGCTGGATGTAATAATGAACATAGTGGTCGTCAT